>SNQJ01S0033890.1:65418-83027 GCA_010110895.2 Picea sitchensis
GTGTCCAATTTCTTTACAAACTTCTACTGAGTCGCGGATGGAGGGCGTTTGGGGCCAGCAACGATCATGGTTCTGAATGATAGAACCTCCGGAGGCGGATCGGGCTCCCTGGAGGCAGCCATGGTCTGGAGGAAAGTCACAGGCTGGACGGGAGGGCGCAGAGGACTCAGGGGCGTGTTTCTTTAAACTTCATTTGTCAGCGCTCCTTTGGAGGATATACGGGTGCGCTGAACCAAAAGAATGAGCGGCGCGTAAGGCCAGTACAGGGTTGGCGCTCCCTTTGGTCAGTAAGGAGAGCGCTGGCTTGCTCTCGGCACTCCCTTTAAAATCCTGCGAATTTTAATTAACACAACGCGCCCCTAGACCTGTTGTCCAGCACCGACGCTCCCTTTGCAATGGTAGCCAAGCGCCGAACCCTCCACTGGTTTCATGCAAAATCAACTGTTGGATTCCAAATGAAAGCATTCTTTTTTAGGAGAGTAGTGAGAGGCATCACAATTTCTCCACAATTCTTAACAAACTTGTGATAATATCCGGTTAAACCAAGAAACCCACACAAGCTCTTGAGATTCTTGGGACGAGGCCTATCCTTCATAGTTTTAATTTTCTTAGGATCCACCCTGACACCATCCTTTCCAACAATATGACCCAGGTAATCCACTTCCGAGGCTCCAAAATCACATTTAGATTGTTTGAGGAAAATTTGGTGTTGAGAGAGTAGATACAAAACTTGATCCACATGGGAAAGATGGGTTGTCCACGTTTTACTATAGATGAGAATATCATCAAAGAAAACTAACAAAAAATGATGGAGAAAAGGACGAAATACATGATTCACGAGGCTCTGGAAAGTGGAGGGATCATAACACAAGTCAAAGGGCATGATCAAGAACTCATAGTGGCCCTCATGAGTTTGAAAAACAGTCTTAGGAATGTCTTTCTCTTTCATACATATCTGGTGGTAGCCAGAACAAAGATCAAGTTTAGTAAAGAATTGAGCACCACTTAATTCATCCAAGAGATCATCAATGACATGGATGAGAAATTTGTCTTTGATGGTGATTTTGTTGAGGGTGCAAAAGTCAGGACACATGCGCTAAGAGACTTATTTCTTAAGTACCATGATCCCATGAGAAGAGTAGGGGATGGTACTAAGACATATAACACACGCGACGATCAATTCTTGAACAATTTTCTCAATTTCATTTTTTTGTGCAAAGGGATGACGATAAGGGAGAACATTGGGAGGAAGGATTCCAGATACTAGGGGAATGGAATGATCATGAACACCACGGGAAGGAGGAAGTCCCCAGGGAGTGGAAAAAACAACTTGATATTCGAAGATGATGGCGTGGAGGTCTATATGTATAGAGGGTGTCTCAACAACGTGAATGGAATGGAGTTGTGCACTAATGTCGAAATGACCTTTCCTCAGGATCTTTTCCATGCGAAGGGAACTGGTGATTTCATGGGAGCTGGCGGTGAAGCCTTGGAACTTATACTGTTGGCCCTCCTGGCTGAATTGCATGGTCAATTCCTTAAAATTCATGAGGATGGGACCAAGAGTCTGTAACTATTATGCACTAAGCACAATGTCACAACCACCCATGTCGATAGAAAACATATGATATTTCACATGGTACTGACCAATTTGGATACACACATTTTCACAACGCCCCCCACATTTCATGGAACCTCCATTGACAATCATGATTTGAAAGTTGTTGACTGCAAGGATATAGCAATTGGTTTTTGGGCAATGTAGCGGTGAATAAAATTATGGGTGCTGCCACTATTAATGATAATGATGACCGTCCGATGCTTAATATAACCAATTAGCTTGAGGGTTTTGGAGAGAAGAGAATTTAGTGAGAGCATTCAATGAAATGACTAGTTCAACTTTTGGGGGGTTCGAGGGTAGAGTAATATCAGTTGGCTCTGGTAACTCGACCACAGGGGGGGCCTCGACCGTTTCTTCCGAAACATCCTCATAGATGGTCATAAAAATAGTTTGTTACTTACACTTGTGCCCTGAAAAGTATTTGTCATCACAATTTTAACAAAGGCCCTTGATTTGGCGTTCAACCATTTCTGCCTTGGTTAATTTCTGGAACTTCAATGGAGTGGAAGGAGGGGCTGGAGTGGTGGGTTTAGGGTGGGGAAGAAAGGATGGTTTTTTGGTTTGAGAAGAGACAACCTGTTGTGCTTCCTTATCTCTTTTAGTAGCGTCCACCCAACTCAAAGGGAGATCCATGAGGACATGGGCACAAAACTCATCCTTGAGGCCATTGATAAAACATTCCCTCCAAAAAAATATTAGACGCGCCCTCCGTGCAGAAATCCAAGCGCTCAAAAGCAGCTATAAAGTCTTCCATTGTACATGATTGTTTCAACTTGGTCAAACAACCTAAATGGTGTGTGTCAGTGTCAAAGCGTTGATAAATATTTGCAACAAATTGTGTCCAAGCCACATACCCTTGGCGGGAAAATTTTCTTCATTGCCACCATTGCCAACGTTCCAGATCTAGATGAAGAACACCATAATTTTTTTTTCACTCTTGCGGAGTTATACTCCGATCTAAATAATACTACAATGCTGAAATGGCCAAATTCTTAATAGGAAGAAATATGTAGGAATTTTTCAATCCGAATGCAGGAGGCAAGGTTGCATGACATTAGATCTTGTCTGTTCTGTTTCTGTCCCAAGGGTTAGGGTGTTTAGGGTTTCTACAGAGAAGAGTTTTCCTTGTGATATATATCTCTGATATATGTGCGGGGTCCAATAATAGTACTTGACCCAATATCTCAGGGCACTAACTAAGGAGGCTAGACTGTGCCCTTATCCATACTACCCGACTACCCAGGTACTAGAGAGTATCTTCCCAAGTGCTGTTATCGGTGGCACTATAACAGTCAGGAGGTCGATTGGTTTATTTACGGAGGGCTTCAGGATATCTAGGCTGATCCGTATACAAGTGTTTTTTTATGCTCTACCACTCGAAGGGGTACCAACAGGGATTACACGAGTGGCCAACAATGTGCGCTTAAGTACTACTTGTAGTTCCCGCGTGTATGCTTCCCCAACTGCGGATTTATGCATTGAATGACATATTTCTATAGTTTTAAGACGTGATTTCTATAGTTTTAAGACGTCAAAATACGTCTGTACCTTGAAAAAAAATAACCCACAATTTTCTTCCAAGGAAAGTGCTCTGATACCGCTTGTAAGGTACCATATCTATTATAATAGCCGAAAACAAAAATATTGCAGAGAATAACAACAAAACAACACAATATATGAAACCACAACACCAAAATAACACCTTTATTGATAGGAAACAATGTTCATTTGTCTCTTCGAGGGGACAACCTCCAACATAGAAACACTCTATTACAATAATTCTCAAGAAAAAGACTTCTCATGCCCTTGACTCATGTTTATACAAAATCTATCTACCAAAAAAATAATATAGAGGAAGATATTCTAGAAGCAGAAACTTCTATTAGGTCTTCTTACATTTGACTTATTCTTCCTTATTACTAGGAATTATTAGTATTGGCCTTTATTACATAGAAAATATATTATTCTACCTATGTGGGGGGTTATGGAGGTTAGGTTACTAACAAAATTGATGCAAGAATATCCCAATAACCCTCTTTTGGAAACAATCAAATGCATAATTTATGCTGGTTTATCAGATTCAGAAGCAAAGTTATTGGCATGGGATCATAAAACGGATAATGAGTACATGATGTCATGAATTTCATTCAAAGGGTGAGGTTTATTCATAATGTGTTTTCTAAAATATGTCGTGGGGAGAGATCAAACTTTGATGCAAAGTTTAAAAAACAATGTTGTATGGAAATAAGATTCCCAATTGATGATGAAAATGCAAAAGAAAAAAATAGCTAAGGAAGTGATGTATTCAGAGCCGTGGATAGTTATTTTCAATTGGTATTTAGAGCTGGAAAGGTATGGGATTTGATAGATGAGATCTTCAGTCTATGGGAAAATATTGGTATAAAAAATCAGAGAGTTAAGAAGTCTAAACCCTTAATATGTAGCACAAGTAAGACATGGACTGAAATCAAGATTATTCCAGAAGATATGACTATAACACCTCGGAGAATGATACAATGAGTGAAGGATGAGAAAATTATCATAGCTATATTATTACGTGTAAGTTCGGGTGAATTGTCAATGGAAGAATTGTATGATGAATTTCAAAAGTAAGTTTTTTGAGTTATTTTTATTTATGTTAGGACAATATTTTTTTTTTTTTAATTCAGTTTAACATATCAATGTTCTAAGTATTTTATTATATATATATATCATTATACCATTATTTATTTTTTTAATTTAGTCAAAAGACGTATATGAGAATACAAGAGGAAATGGTTAAGATATTGAATGAAGAGAGTTGGGATGATGTTAAGCTCAATTATCCAGATTCAAGCTCTACAACAATATTGAAACAATTTTTTGTTGCATTAAAAAATGTATGTTGATTTATTACATTCATATTATTCGTTTGTAGATTAATTAGTTTATATTTTATTAGTTATAGATATATAACTATATGTTTGTTTGTTTCATTAAAGATGTCAAAGAAGAATGCAAATGGAGTACCTGAAACCTTCAAAAATTTTATTCAAAAAGCCAAGTTTGAAAGAGATAGAGGGAGACATGTTCGAACTGTTAAACTTAATGAGACCCCTGTTCACTAAATTTGGAATGGGCTCGACACTATTCATTATAAAGAGATATTAGGTGATTGTGAACAAATTGCAAATATTGTTCCTAAAAAAGAATACTCTCTAGTTATTGCGGATATCCCTCATGGGTATAATATTCAAAACATTGGATATGATACAAAGCCTTATACTTACCAAGCTTTCAATAAAGTGGTTATGAGATTTATGAAAGTCACAACATCACTATTTTGGAGATTTCTGGTTTTTCATTTAGACACACAACAAGGATTAATACAATCAAGCTTGAAGGGAAAAGAAAAGACAAAGATGCAACTTATTTGGTAAGATATTGAAAGTGTATGTTTAGCGATTAAGATTAGAAATCAATTTTATTAATTCACAAGTTAATTGAATTTGCACTTATTTATGTCATAGGCACAAGCCTAATATTCAAAGCTCCAATAGAGAACCATTTACACGTGATATTGAGAGTATATATCTTGCAACCTAGATAAAAGATGATTCTTATAATTCTATTCTTGTCAATGTAAATGATGAAGGGAAGCATAGTAGTTTATTGGTTTACAATGCTGTGGTTAGAAATCTAACATACGAGGAAAATGATTTGAAAGGAGTGATGATTAAAATTGATAAAAAACCACAAACATTAATTAATTATCTTATAGATACATTTTCAAATTAAGGAGATCGGGTTTTGGATTTTTTCTTGAGTTCAGGTAAGAACTATGATCTAACAATTATGAAATCATACTTCAATCTTTATTATTTTTAATTTATGTCGTTTTAAATTATTTAACTTAATTATTTATTTTGTATTTGGTAATTAGGTACAACACTACTGTGTTTCTTACATAAAGAGAGAAATTGCATAGCCATTGAAAGTGACCCACTACAATGCAGTTTTATTCAATAGAGAATTAATGTTATTCCAACTCTTCCAAATTAAATGCAAGAAGTTGGCTTGAGGAAATGATATTTTAATGAATTAAAGGTGGAAAAAATGTCAAAGGAACCTCAAGTAATATTAGAAGGATTGACTGGAAAGGATCATTTTGGAGAACTTGCGGATATTAAATACCCAATGGAAGAGCAAAATGACACAATGGAAGCACAAAATGATGTCCAAGAAGATGATAATGTGTTTGTTGAGAATGATGAATTTTGGATATATGATATTGTTGATTAGTTTTCAGATGCATGTTATTCCCATTTTGTGGGATAACTAAGGAGATTATGTCTCGAGGCCCTCAAGTTGCAGATATGGAGTGCCGAGAGAATACATGACCAACAATATCCACTTGCACAGATGGACCCTTCTCACCACACATAGGTCGGGATTTTGAGATGGCATCCACCGACACCAGCTAGCTTCCGAGAGGCACTGGGCCTTGATCCATGAGGTTCAAGTTAGGTATTATAGTGAGTGTCATTTCAATATTTGAGGAATTTTGAGAATGTTGTATCTTAGATTGCTTTAGATTTTATGATATATGCTTGAAAATGATGCCTTTTGCCCCGTTTCACCTTGGTGGTTGACATTGTGCCCTAGTAAGTGGTCTTCCTCGGGAATGGATTTTCTACTAGGAAATCCCTTGAAGATCCATCATACTGTTCCCAACCATACTTACCACTTTCCATCACCTAAACCCCCCCATTTCCTTGTCTCTTGGGATTTTAGGGTGTATTGACCCAAGAAGGGGTTGTCCCTCATTCTATGGTAAGAAGAGGCTAAAGGCCCAGAGGTATCGGTGTTGGATAAAAATATAAAAGCCTATATATAGACCTTCCATATGCTTCTCCCAGGGATCCCATGAGAAAGCAATGAAACGCTTCTCTGTAAGAAAAGGGGGACCTACAAGAATAAATAATAGTGAATGCTTAGGGGGTTAGTTGGAGGATAGGAGGTCTCATCACGATCCGGCCAATCATGATTATGGGTATATAGAGGTATGAATTACCATCATCTGACCACCAAGCGAGGGTAGTGGCTCTTAGTTACACAATTGGGAGAAAGGGGGTCTCATCACAAGCTAGCCTTCTCATTTCTGCAAGGTATTTATGAGTGAAACTATCATTATCTAGACACCATGCCAGGACAATGTCCTTCAAATCATCCTTTAAAACATGAAAGCAACAAATAATGGAAAAATGATGGGCTTGGAAAAAGTGCATTGAAAACAAAGGTGCCACAGACCCTCTACAAAGACACCCATGAATGAGACACTACGACCCCTTGTATGTCATGAACCCCATTCCTAGTGAGTCTTGATCCATAACCACTTCATCTACTTCACATGGATTAGAGAGGGATCACTTGGGAAACACTCCTTGACCTAGGGAAATATTTACCCAACATGACACCTCGTCAACCCTCCCATATCCAAGCTTGGCAAGTTGCATAATGTCTTTGAGCACTTACTTGGTTGATCGAGTAATCTTTGATGCACATGATTTGGTGGATCATTTATTGTTTTGATTTACTCACCATGATATTATGACTTGAGATCCTTGGAGGGCGTGCTTATTTGTCTTTGCATGACCTAGTTGGTGGACAGTTTTGGAGGAACAAGCCTAGCTTGGGCTTCCATGGGGCTTGAAGCCCATAGGTTGGATGCCAAAGGCCTGTATGCCAGATGAGAGAGACATATCTTTGGAGGCCTAGAAGACATCATGGATGACGTGACCTAGCCCTTAGATGCCAAACTTTTTGTCTAGGAGAGGCAAAACATCACTTTTAGAAGATTGATGTCACCCATAGGGGCTAGGGTTTGGTGGTGAAGACATGGCTCATTGACACATGGATGTTTTGAGGAGAAGAATAATTTTACCATGAGGAGACGGCTTAAATGAGTGACATGTAGCATTCGAAGGCCTAAATAGGCATATTTAAATCCAGCAACTTGCTCCTAGTGTCAAAACGTCCCCTAAAGGGAGAACATCATCTTACTTTAGGGTTTTATTTTGTGTAAAAGTGAATTGTTTAATATCACTTTGTTGCAAGGGGTAAGGTAAGGGTTTTGGACCCCTTATTTTATGTTTTACCCTTGCTAATGTGGATAAACTATGTGAATGACATCTTGTATAAATAAAGATCATAATATCTCATTTTAAATCATAACTCTCCCATTGTGAGAAGTATAGGACTGGAATTTTCGCTACCCTTGAGGATTTTGGTTTTCTTGTGCTATGATATGGTATTTCTTTGGTTGTGGAGTTGTTGATGATGATTCCCTAGATCTTGGAGGTCATTCTTTTGCTATTGTGGTGGCTTATCTTGGCATCTTATGGTTTATCTTGTTGCTATTGGATTGGTAAGGTTTTTTACTTGTTTCTATCATTTGTAATTCAAGCTCAAGGTTGATTTTGCTAAGGCTAGGTAGGGAGTATAAGTGCATACACCCCTACCTTATCTCCATAATAATTTTAAGCATAACATTTATTGTTTGCAAGGGTTTTGCTAATGAAGTATAAGGGCATTCACCCCTTAGTTTTAAAACCCTAGCTAGGTTACTTGCCTTGGGGAATAAGAGGGTTTATAACCCCATGGAGGTAGTAGATTTAGCTCTTTTCTCTTGACTCCATTAACCCATAATCAAAGGAACTGGTCGTTACATTGGAGAAATAAAACGTTGCATTGGTAAACRTGAAAGTTTCAAGTTTTAAAGTTCTCTCACTTGGAAGTTGTTCCTTGATCCCTAGGATTTCTTTCCTCATTGATATGTCCTCTTTCATCCACTAAATCTAGCTGCTGTTACAAAAATAATCTACAACCATTAGGGTTGTAGAAARTTAACTCTCTAACCCTAGATAACTCATAAACTAACCCTAGGAATTGGCTACAACTTTTCCCTAACAAACTACTAACCCTAGCACACTTTTTGAGCTAGTTAGAAGTTTTTTTCATTGGATGATTTTTCTGTTATAAAGCTTGGTTTTCTACAACCATAAGGCTGATAAATATCACTGCAGTAAGCTTTTGTTTCAGCCTTGCTTTTGTGCTAAAGTATTGCTTTATCATTGTTGAGTTAAGCTAGCTTTCACTAGCTTGTCTCTTGCTTATTCAATTATACTTTTAGCATTCATTTTTCAGCCTTTATTATCTTCTATATGCTGATATATATCATCAAATTTTTCTGCAATTAGGGACAACAAGCTTAACTTGCTTGTACAAACTAACATATTATATCATATACTTGGTTTTCTTTGTGTTTCAGAGATGTATTCATACTTAGCAGGTTACTCAAATCATTGGAAACTTTAAGCAACCCTCTAGACTCATCTCCAAGTTCCATTTTCTATCTAGAAACTTTACCTTTAGGGGCTTCCATCCATACATATCATTTTCCATCTCAATTCCCCCTAGGGTCATCGAGATCCCCCCCTTGAGGTGTCAGGAACATCTGCCTAAGGTGACAACATGTAGGTTCTCTCTAAGTTGTCACCAATTGGTGGTTGGGTCGTGATTTTCTCAACCTACAACTTGTGTGATAACAATACCCTTGAAAATGATGCTCAATTTTGCAAATTTTTTATGAGCTATAACTGTAATGTTTTGACTTTTAGATTTTACAATAAGAATGAATATGTATGTATTGTTGTTTTATGATGAATCATTTTTATTATTTTCCTTTTAATTTTATTTGTATGTGAATCACTATACTAGGGAAAATGACATGAAATGTTGTCATTTTTTTAATTCAAATGTATACAAATATGGAAAAAAATTGTTAATTTGAAAAAAAAATCACTTTTTTTGTTCAATTATGTCCATAAAAATGCTTTATTTGACATGTTATTTCAAACGGATAGGTACCAAAATGTATATATATATTTTTATTATATATGTCTTTAATATATATATATATATATATTTGCTAAATATTTAAAAATAGTGTTATTTAACTACAATTATTTTCTATGTATTGAAGTAAAGGTAAATGATGTGTTAAAAATGATATTTTCCACTATATTTAAAAAGTATGGAACCATAAATTAATTGAGACACAATTATATAAAAAATCTTAATTTCAAAAAAGTAAATGGTATACAACATTTTTAACATTGAAAGAAGTATGGAAAAATGATTAAAAACAATGTTGAAAAAAAAATTAGAAAATTTTGAAAATAGATGAAAAAAACATCGTTGAAAAACAAAATTAGAACAATTTGAAAATACTTGAAAAATGAGGATTTAAAAAAATAATGTGGATATATTATGGATAAGAAGATTTAAAATATCAAAAAACAACCAAAAAAGGGAGGGGGGGTGCTACCGGTAGCACAACTTTTCAAAACGAGGTAAACAATGTGACCCCCCAAAAAATGAGAACTTTGTAGAGTTCTCGTTAAGTTGGTAACTGTGTTCATTAAGAAATATGGTATCCCTATCTGAGATGATGCTCCTTGGTATCCCAAAGTGCACCCAGACCTATTCAAAGAACAAGCTTGTTGCTTCTTGTCCCTTGATGGTCCTTTTACAAGGCATGATAATGCACATTTTGTTGAACCTGTCAACTACCACAAATGAATAGTCATGTCCCTTCCATGTGGTTGGTAAACCTCCCATAAAATCCGTGGAAATGATTTTCCAAGGTCGAGTGGGTACATGTAAGGGATGGTATAGACCTTTCTTCTTGTTGCTTGGTTTGTTGGTACAACAAATTATACATCCTCTAACATATCGTGCTACATCTTCTTGCATTCTGAGCCAATACACATACCTATGTAAGTTGGAATCTGTCTTCCAAACACTAAAATGTCTTGCAACCTTAGAGGTGTGAGCCTACGTTTCAATTGTTCACCTTTAGGAACACAGAGCTTGTCAAGCTTCTAGAGTGAACCATTCTGGAAATAATAACCATCCTTGCCATCACCTTCTTCTATATGAATTTGGCCCTCTAGCTGCTAAAACACCTCCTTGAAGTCCTCATATTCTATGTATGCCTCTTTTTATGCATCATGGGTAAAAGACTCCATGTGCATAAGAGTTCCCAAAGTTGTAATCTTGGATGTGGGTGGCCATGAAAGCATTTCGACCAACTTATTTGTGCTACTATTCTTATACTTGATGACTAGATGAAATTGTTGTGAAAACCCTTTCCACTTGTAATTCCTGGTCTGGAAGTATGGAAATACTGTAGTGGTTGATGATCTGTGTGGATGATGGTCTCCTTTCCCATCAGATAGTGCTTTCACCTTTTGACATCTTGTACCAAGACATAAATCTCCTTGTCGTAGGTAGGGTAGTTGATAACCGCCCCTTGAAATACTTCAGAATGATAGCATACTTTAACTTTAGTAACATTTGTAGGAATTGACCATTTTACGATGACTTCCATATTTGCGGGATTTATCTTGAGGTCTCCTCCACCAATCATATACCCCAAATACACCAAATACTGCTAAGTAAACTCACATTTCTTGAGATTGAACAACAATCGATGTTTTTTCACAGTCTATAACTCCTGTATAAGATGTGAGATGTGATCCTCCCAGGTAGTGCTATAAACCAATATATAATCCAAATAAACAATAAAAAATGAATCTAGATAAGGGTGTAAAACATCATTGATTAGTTTCATACATGTAGTTGGTGTGTTGCATAAACAGAATGGCATAACCAACCACTCATACAATCCTTGCCTTGTCTTGAAGACATTCATCCAGGCATCTTCTTCTTTGACTCGTACCTGGTGATATCTTGATTTCAAATCCAACTTAGTGAAGTACTTGATATGCTGCAACTGGTCCAACAGATCATGGATGTTTGGTAGAGGGTATCGTTTCTTTAGTGTAATCTTGTTCAATGCCCTGTAATCGATACACATTCTCAAAGTCCCATCCTTCTTAGGCACAATTATGATGGGTGAACCACAAGGTGAGGTATTTGGTCGAATCAAACCTTTCTCCAACAAGAGTTGCAACTTCTTCTTCACTTCATTCGCTTCTAGAATAAACTGCTTATACAACCCAATATTCAACAATGGGGAGTCTGGCAGTAATTGTATTTCGTGTTCCACATCCCTCTTGGGTGGTAACCCTTTAGGTTCCTTTAACACTCCTCTATATTCCTATAGAAACTCTTCCAAATCATGTTTATTCTCTTTAGTACACCCCTCCAAGGATGCCTTCACTCTCATTGACTCATCATCAGACTGATTTTCTCTTAAGAAAAGAAAAACATATTTCTTATTAGAACTAATCAACTTCTTGGATTGGTTGGCACTTACCAATGAGATCTTTGACTTGCCTTTATGCGTGTTAATGATGTATAACTTCCCATCCTTTATCAATAAATACTCTTTAGCTCTCCACATGAGGATTTCATCCATCATATACATGTAGGGGCTTCAAAACACTATTCCACATACATCAAGGGGTACTACAACCAATTCCAATAAAATCAACACTTAAAAAAATTTAATCTTACATTGTTTCGTTACCTTTATCTCTACATCATTTTTTACCCAACCCAATGGATATGGGTTAGGATGATTGTGAACCTCCAATCCAAGATTTTTGACCAGATTCATTGCTATGAGATTATGTCGTGAACCAAAGTCGAACATAGAATCTATCTTGGTCTTCTTGACCTGAATATTCACGTGGAAGAGCTTGGTCATCTCCTTCTCTTCCTGGTCATGAAGGATACTCATATTCACCTCCTTCCACACTAATGCGCATAAAATATTTTCATCCAAATCCAAGCTACTTTTAACTTTATTGCTCGAATTTGTGGCTAGAAGGTTCTTTTTTTTCCGTCCTTGCGGTTCTTCAGGTTCAACTCTGGATGTAGTTTCCAACATTTTTGTCCAGTTGGGGATGAATTTGGAGAAACCGAGAGAGGTTTTTCTTCATAATAATATTATCTACAAAAATTGTTCTCATAATTTACACAACTATTGCGGTTTCAGACTTACAAGTGGCGTTTTGATGCCTATTTTTTTTCGTATAAACGGTTTCCAAACGAAACGTTTCTTTATTTGTAACTGATTTGGAAACGAAAAAACTCATTGTTTGTATAAAATGTGAAGAGATACGTATGTATCATGGTTGGAATAAGTGAAAGAGCACATTTTTGGTTGTATCAGACTCTATTTGTAAATTTTTTGAATCTAAATTGAATATAAATGCAAAAGATTTTGAAGTCTCTATGAAAAGATTCTAACAAGTGGTGATATGAGCTTTGTTTCCCTTCATCGTATGTATTTCCTGTAACTTGTCATTTCATTTACATTTTATTTTGTTTAAATTGGAGAGTTTAAAGGCCCAGAATTCGTCTTGTGACACTCTTGGGTTAAGAAATTTAAACTACGTGATTGTCTTCTTAACTTATTCAGAATTCATTTCAGTAATGCTCTGATGCAGTTATTTGTTTTCTTTATCTTCCTACACACCTTTTTATTTAAATAATAACTCAGATTCATTGCCTTATTTAGCTTTTGTCCTCTGGAGAGTTCTATCAGTCGATGCATTGTTTTTGTTTTTCAGAATTTTGACTCCATAGCCCATAGTGTTCCCCCCTTCTTTGCCAACAACTTTATTAAAAATCCCCAAAACAAACCAAATCTAGCCACCGATTTCCATAGATATATCAAGTGACACGAGAGATCCCTCTCTGAGTTGAGTAGGCTAGTGCCTCATCTCTAAAGCTGGTTGAAACAATTACCTCTATCATTTGTCTATTCAACCAGACATAATTTACAAAGTGCTAACATGGTCTTCACCCAATCCTGAAGTCTCAGGATCAAATTTAGGGAGTAACGTCTCTAGATGTCGGGGAAGGTTATGTACTCATCCCGGGATGGCCAAAGCATCTCTTTCCAACCAAGGTTGATTATTCTGAGGTGGATTTCCCCTTTCTTCATCATGGTCATTGTTATCTTCCATGTCTGTAGATCATGAGTTAAACCCTTCTTCTTCTTAAAACTCGTCGGGCTCGGAGAAGTTGTTGGATGGTGTTTCAGGGATTATATTGAGAGAATGTTCAATTTCGGTGAGAGTAAAATCTATCAGGTCTTCTATTGTGTGCACAAAAACCTAGTCGAGGGACTCAACCAGTTGTATGCTTATTTTTTTTCTTCGAGGAAGCAACATGGTTATTGGCAATGCTTCGATCTGTCGGGCATAAGCTCTTGTGATTCTTCTAAATTGGTTCAATTCCTCATGAGGAAGAACATAGGGTATATCAGGGAACATATGTTCTTCCTCGTGCTGGGGTGAGTTACTCGTTTCGGGAGTACTCAGTGTGTGTGGGATGTCTTGGGAATGACTAGCCATGCATGTGGGTTGTTTTGAATCTACAGGTTGTCTGAAATATTATGTGAAATATATATTCATCCATCAGGCCCTCCTTCTAGCGCCATTTCTATTGAGGGGTCCTAGTTCCCTTTAACTCAACAGTAGGAACCAAACACGCCACCGAGGCCCAATTAGACTCTGCAGCGTTTAATGATGGAATCGTTCTCCAGATCTTGCGATCCAACTAATTAATAGATGGGATTTACGTTTTCCTGTGAAGGTTTATCCTTCAGTTCAAACGTTCTCTTTTTTATTTTCTCTTAGGTGGGACTGATATAAGATAAAGTTGGTATAAACCAACTAGGTAACAAAGTGGGAACAAGATTAACTACCGGAGAAGAGGCTGAGCTTGGGATAACCCTTCCACTCTAGCATGCAAACAATGATTCTCTTCCTCAGGCCTAGTAATAATACATTAACCATGTGGGTATTCCAATTACTGATTGAGATACATTTTATCAGAATAAAACATGCATGCGATGAACGATGGCAAGTAAAATAATTCACTTAACTCTAATCATCAATCACATAATAACACAACAATTTATCTTCGTCATTAAAGAAAAGAACTGTAAAACATTGAATCAGATAACTTATCAACAGATTTAGTAGCTCTTACTCGTTACGACATCCATTCATGAGATGAAATAAGAAATAATTCTTCTCCACATCCAATCATACATGTTTTTGATGAAAAACACAAACTTGTCTCAGGTCCTAAACAAGACTTCTCAATTAAAGGCAAGTCCGGAATAGTTCTTTACAAAACCAAAAAATGAGGGTCTTTGAAACAACCATCGACCCTTTGCTAATAGGTTGATCCTCCTATTTATAACATACTATTAACTAAAAATAAATATTAAAGTGAAACTATGTAAAACAAAACTCACCACATGGTGTTTTCTTCTATTAGTCTTTCTAAGATTCATCTAAGGATCTCACTTAAGTGGGTGACTCTTCTCGTACTCCGACCACTTGATGAAGAGATCCTCGCATGTGTTGCCATGTGAGAATATATGTTGTTCCATTGGGTTCAAGTGAATCTCTCTTATCTCTATTTCTTTTGCCCGATACTTGACTATCCTAGCACTTAATTGTTGTAACATAGCCCAAGCTTTGATCGGGTGCTCCATGAACTGTCGCACCTGACCTGGCACCATGTCTGTCACCTTTGCTATTTCCTCGACCCATGATGAGTCTTGTTTGGCATGCGACTTGACTATGTCACACAAGTCGACAAATTCATTGGTTGTGCCAAACTCGAGGAGCCCGATGTCTTTCATTACCCGGTTGATCTTGATCCAACTTTTCTCTCACTTGGTCCATTTCTCTTGGATTTCTCGATGAGGTTCCCGAGCCATTTTTTCCAAATATTCGGCCGATTTCTTAATGCGATCAAGGCTGCTCTCTTTTAACACCCGAATGTCATGCTCTTCTGTATCTCGACCTTGTTGAACCACGCTAATATAGTCGACCCTTTTCATGGCTTGTTATGATTTATCGTACCACCTCTCCATATCCTTGCACGTGGCCAGCGCCATGAAGGTGTCTTCTTGTAGTTCGGTTATCCTTGCTGTGAATAGGTGTCGTTCATTTGTAAACTTGTTGTAGGCCTCCTTGAATTCACTCCTTAGGTACATCGCGACCTGTGTGGTGTCTTGGTAATATTTTCCAAGTGGCGAAAATGTTCTAATTCTTTCAAAGCAACATCCATCTCCTCTTCATCCCTTTTTTCTCTGTCCAGGGTGGAATATGTGATTTCCATCCCTGCACTGATAAGTTCAGACGTCTTGGCATGCTCTATGTTGATCCGATTTTCCTCCATGGTGATGAGGATGGAGCGATCTAGAGTGATCCTCATCTTCTTGGTGGTCATTTTCACAATATATTTCATTTTCCAGTCATAAGCGATGGCGTGTATGTCAACGACTTCATCCACGGGTTCGAGGATTTGTTGATCTCCCCAGGTGAGCATATTTCCCAGGCTCCCAATGGTATATATTTGTTCAAGACTAGGGTCTTGAATTTCTTCCCTGTGTTCTGAAGGTCCGGCTTTTGTTTGTCGCTCATCAGGAATTTGAGTATCGATTGAAATTGAGGCAACGGGGGCAGGCTCGGTACTTACTTGATTATCAGCCATTGAGACAACGATTTCTTGCCACGGAGCTTCTCCCTTTTTTTCGACTGCCTCAGGATCATCCTTCAGAATATCTGCTTGGGTCATTGGTGCATTGGGAAACTCAGTGTCTAAGACACTCTCGACTTCTTGTTCATTATATGGAAGCCCTTGAATTCGAGTGCCAGGAGCTGGGGAAGATGTCTTCTTTGGCTCCTTTTCCCCTATGATCTGTACAGTGGTCACCAAGGATACCTCTAGGCTCTCTTCATCATCATAAATGTTTATTAATTCGTTGATACCCCGATTGTCTCCGGCTGATATGAAAACACCCACCGGTGATCCGGCCTGCAGCGTTCTAATTTCAAGGTTGTCTAATATAGTGATTTCATCAATGTCTATCAGTTCAGGGCCGCTTGGTATCATCCTTCAGAATATCTTCTTGGTTCATTGGTGCATTGGGAAACTCAGTGTCTAAGACACTCTCGAATTCTTGTTCATTATATGGAAGCCCCTGAATTTGAGTGTCAGGAGCTGGGGAAGATGTCTTCTTTGGCTCCTTTTCCCCTATGATATGTACAGGGGTCACCAAGGATACCTCTGGGCTCTCTTCATCATCATAAATGTTTATTAATTCGTTGATACCCCGATTGTCTCTGGCTGATATGAAAACACCCACCGGTGATCCGGCCTGTAGCGTTCTAATTTCAAGGTTGTCTAATCTAGTGATTTCATCGATGTCTATCAGTTCAGGGCCACGTGGGATTATCTGGCTTTCATCTGGGTTGTCAGTAGGGGACCCTATCACTCCTGTGAAGTCCAAGTCATATTACAGTTGATCAATTATCCATTGTGCATGTTCTATCATGAGTAACCCTCTCTTCCGCGCATTCTGAATCATAGGGAAACCTTTATCTTGCACCAGGGCTACCAGGGGGACCTTTGCTGCTTTAGATGCTACCAGGGGAACTGCTACTTCGGTCGCTATCATTTCTTCTCTGGCTCTAAGGGTCTCCTGATCCAACTACTCTATGGTTGTCGTCTATTCATCCAGAATCATGGCTCTGAACCTGGTCATTTTGGGGTCATCCATCCTTGCCACCACCTCGTCCCAGTCCTGGGCATTTTCTGTGAAGATTTGATCTTCAAATTTGTCGTGGGCATATGGCCAGCAGGACAACACTTGCGAGGCATGTTTCAAGACCAGACCCTTTAGGTCATGATTGCGGAATCAGTTGGTCTGGAATCTGAACTCCAATTGGATAAGCCCCTCTTGCTTGGCTTGAGCGGTGTCCTTCACCGAGTAGAAACCTACATGGAATCCATAGGGTATAAATTCTCATTTTTTATCCTTGACCAGGGTGGTGTTGTAGCCTTGTAGGATGGTCCGGTAACATATCTGTTAAGGTCCTAACCCACACATAGGTAGATCAATGTATTCGGATGTAATAAAGGTCAATATTAATAAGACCTTTCA
>SNQJ01S0033891.1:27464-58125 GCA_010110895.2 Picea sitchensis
AAAATACTTCTTTAGTCCAGGCAGCCAGGCCTCTGCTTCCTCTCCTTTCTTTATTTCACCGTCAAAGGAGGGTGGTTTGGCCTTCTTGAACTCTTCTAGATTATGACTCTTGGAATGTTTTTGCTTCTTTCGTTTTCTTTGGGAATGAGAACTAGTTTTGCTGCTAGAAGATCCCTCTGAGTCGCTAGCTTCCTTTCTAGAAGAATCGTCTGATGCTTGTCCCTTATCTCTAGGGTGGACCTTTCTCGAGGTTCTCCTCTCAGTGTAGCCACTGACATGACCAGGTTTCTGTGTCTCAGGTTCATGTTGCAATTTCCTTTGTATGTCAGATAAGCTTTGCAATAAAACTGCATTAATTTATGTTTGCTTCTCTTGCTCTTTTATCATCCTTTCGTTGTCATCCTTGCAGCTCTATAACTCGACCATGAGGCTCCTCACAGTCTCATCTAGATATGGAGGGGTCCCTACCACCCTCCTTTCTTCAGACTCTTCGTCTCTATTGTGGGAGTCCTCCCCCAATTCATGGTGAGTCACCATTCTATACGTCTGTAATTTCCCGCGGTTGATCTTCTGCTTGTGTGCAAAAGAAAACCGATGGTTGTTAGTCAATGTCTATATTCATTTATAACCAGTACATAATTCATATTTTTCACATGCACACACACAATAGGAGTTTTCATTCTTAACTTCGACTTTTAATTGAGGGGGTCAAGATAAAGAGTTACTCCTTTTAACAGTACTCCGAATGGAGTCTCTGCGCAACCTGTTCATGAGCCCAAGAAGACCAAGTGTTGTAACCATGCTCTGATACCAATTTGTAACACACCCACTACGGGAGCTAAGATTTTTCGCCTTTTTCTTTCTCCTTCATTGTTGAGGGACAAAGTTCCCGAATTCTTATGAGGTTCTGGCATAGGCTAGGTCTTCCAATCGGGACCTTCACCAAACCAATTCATGGGTTCTTTTGTTGAAAATCCATCGTGTACAATTCACACACCAAGTGTAGGATTTACTTCCACGTGTCCATTGGTTGTGACCCTGGGCTAAGTCAAGAGGCACCTTTCGCATTTCAAGACTTCGGAAACCAGGAGTTTGAAATGCAAAGGAGTCGAGTCCTTTGACACCATGAAACCTGAAATCCTATTCACACCAAGCCGCTCTGGGATTTCACCTATCGGGACTTCGCGTACCAGGATTTCACGATGTATGAAGATGAGGGTTCATACCCTTCGGTTTCCCGGGTGCCGCAACACCGAAGCCCAGATATCTACTAGGCTCATTTTGGGGTTTCTCACATCGGGATTTCGCAATGTGTGATGACCAGAGGTCTCGCATCTGAGTTTCCCGGGAGTCGAAACTCCAAAGCTCATGTATATATGCTAAGCTCATTTTGGGGTTTTGCAAGTCAGGATTTCGCGATGTGCGATGACAAGAGGTCTCGCATATGAGTTTCCCGGGAGCCGAAACTCTGAAGCTCATATATATACACTAAGCTTGTTTCGGGGTTTCACAAGTCGGGATTTCACGATGTGCGATGACAATAAGTCTCACATCTGAGTTTCCCGAGAGCCAAAACTCCGAAGCTCATATATATACGATAAGCTCATTTTGGGGTTTCACAAGTCAGGATTTCATGATGTGCAGTGACAAGAGGTCTCGCATTTGAGTTTCTCGGTAGCTGAAACTCCGAAATGCCGATATATATGTATATATATACATAACGCTAAGTTCATTTTGGGGTTTCACAAGTCAGAATTTTGCGATATGTGAGGACAAGAGGTCTCGCACTAGGGTATCCAAGAGCCGAAACTTCGAAATGATGATGATGATGATACACACACACACACACACACACACACACATAACGCTAAGTTCATTTCGGGGTTTCATAAGTCTTGATTTCGAGACTGGCGAGTACAAGGAAACTGACCCTTGGGTTTCCTGTTTGCCGAAACACCAAGACTTATCCACACTATACCTTTTCAGGGTTTCATACTTCTGGATTTCACGATTGGCGAGTACAAGGGAAATTACCCTTGGGTTTCCTGATTGCTGAAACACTGAAACACCAAGACTTATCCACGCTATACCTTTTTGAGGTTTCATACTTCAGGATTTCGCGATTGGCGAGTACAAGGGAACTTACCCCTGGATTTCTCGGGTGCCGAAACACCGAAAGACCAAACTCTAAGGGAACCATTCTTGTTGGTGCAAGGTATCTAGACTTAGGCCATAAAATGCTTCAATGGATTCTTAGGTAATTATCACCAGGCTTGGGGACATGACTGAAAGGCCTTCTTAACTTATCGAGCTATGAACTCTGTGACAAGGGCAAGGTAAGCTTAGATATTTACTTAAATGGTAGTCCTTTCAAGGAACTCACTCCTGCTCTAGAATAGTGAGGGAACCTTCCTAGAAGGAGGTGCCTTCGGGGAAATCCAACCAAGACATTGCATGAGTCAAGTAAATGGGACAAATCTCTTGAGGACGGACTCGGAATCTGAACTTGTTCAATGTATATGTATACATATATATAAATGAACCGAATATGGCCATACAAGTATAAGCATGCATCCGTCTTTTCCGATCAAACGTACCAGGAAAACACTTCTATACAGAAACCATTCATGAGTGTACAACCATGAGCATGCATTCCAGGAACATTCAATTTGAAATACAGAACATAAATACTTATCAGAAAACATTAGGTGTAATGCAACTGCTGAGAGGGGTCTCGTTTCCACCCAACTGTAGGCTCAGGGATTCCAAATGGATTTACCACTAGCCACCCCTAAGGTAGACCACGAGGCTTTGAGACTCAGTCTCTTACTTCTCGCTCGTCGGAAGTCCATGACGAATGTTACTCTCCTTTTCCTCTNCATTTCTTTCCTCCTACGAGGTTATGTGTGGCATGAAACTCCTTGTCCGATGGTCAGGTCTGAGAGCTTCTATGAATGGGTGGTTCGCCCCATCCCCTCATTTACTCTTGAGGAACCTCCCCACCTACCATCCGGGTGGGTAATTCATTTCAGGGTCCGAGAGTGAGCTTTGGTTTTCCCAAGCACGTACAAACCAGTACGGTTTTGGTTCGATGGAAGTTAACGCAGCCACTCCCAGCCCCTTCCACCACCTCTCATCAGCCATCACAGTCTCTTTTCAGTACATCCCCCTCTCAACAGTCATGCAACATATATTCATACATCATTTACATTCCTCGGACCTTTTATACTAAGGTCTGTTAAATAAAAAATTCACAATCTTTGAGTTTGCCATAGTTCTTGGCCAGTATAGTTATTTTTACAGACTGGGGGAAATAGGGTGTTATATCCGACTACCATCAAAAAAATGGAACGAAACTGTATTCCAATACACTTGTACAATAAACATTTAAGACTGCTAGAGTTGTTAGGTAAACACTTAAGACTGTCAGGACTGTTCAAACATTTAAGAAAAAATGTAGTGTGGCAAGCCTCCTCTCTCAAAGCATGCAACAATTAAGAAAAAATTAGACATACTAATATGGTAGACAATGTATTCAAGCTAGCAGAAAATGCTTAAGGAAACATTCGAACTAATGTTAGCATTAATCCACCTTCGACCAATGCATAAGAAAATATATGATTCAAAAATACCTTACACGATTCAAATACTTTGGATATGCCAACAGGTATAACATTGGGAATAGCGAATCCGACAATAAGACCTCCAATCTATTGTCCAATCAGATCTTGACAAACATGGTACTTTCTATTATATAAAAATCCATGTTTTCATTTCCCTTGTTCCAACAATAGATAATATGCAAATATTTGTGTTCAATGGACAATTTAATACCAGGTCAACAATTTATTGATAGCTATAGTGCCTCTTTACCTACTACAGGGACTAATAATGTATTAGTTATGCATATTTAAAAGAAAAGTGACAATGAAATGATCAATTTTAGCTTGACAAAATAGACAAGTTAGATAAAAAATAATGAGAAAATAAAATAATCATAGATAATTGAAAAAAAGATACAAATTTAATTTNAAAAAAAAAAAAAACTTCAAAAATATAAAACAAATGATTAAAATTAGGTTTTTTAATATTAATAAATTTAATTAAAAATAATATAGCTATATTAATTTGAAACAATTACAATTTTTATTTATTGATTACTCATAATTATAATAATAATAATAATTTGATACACTCTATGGATCATGAGATGAAGCATGTAAAATCAACTTGTTCACTCAAAAATATTTAATATCACGAAAGAAATATAAAACAAATGATTAAAATTAGGTTTTCTAATATTAATAAATTTAAAATAATATAGCTATATTAATTTGAAACAATTACAATTTTTATTTATTGATTACTCATAATTATAATAATAATAATAATTTGATACACTCTATGGATCATGAGATGAAGCATGCAAAATCAACTTGTTCACTCATAAATATTCAATATCAGGAAAGAGAAGACTCACTCATGTCACCAATTTTATTCTTCCCACACAATTCCTATTAAAGTAGAGTAGTGGTCTTTGTGAAGATCTTTGGAATAACAATACATGCTATTATTTTATTGGAATTCACTTTGCTAATAGCAGTATATAAAATGTCCCATTCTTAACATATAGTATACTGCAATAAATTAGTAACATTATTTATTTTTTGGGATTCTTTGTGGAGATAATTTAGATAATCCAAAAGCTAATTTCATCTATGTCAGTTTATAAAGGTTATATATTCTTATGAATTGTCATCGTGTAATAAATTGGTTTAAATTTATTTTCGCAAATATTAGTGAGTATAAATTGATTTTTTAATAAAAATGTTACTCATTTTCATAAATCTAGGTGATTTTTAAATAAAAAATTGGTTCGTTTTCAATAATCTAGGTAAATATTAATGTAAGTGAATTAATTTTTTTTATAAAAAAATTGAATTTTTCTATATATAATATTTTTAATTCATTTTTTTTTATTTTTAATAAATTCAAACTTAATTTGAATCTATCAATCTATATTACCTAGTGTAAAAACTATTTAACTAATATAAATTTTTAATAAAAAATCATTACAAAATAATTAAACTTGAAAATTTGATATCAAAAAATTGACAAGACCGTCAATGGTTATGACAAGCAGAATGAGATTTTTTTGCTCCCCGATCACCTCAAAGGAGAGCAGCTCCTTTGGAACCGATGAAAATGGTACACAATAGGCTCACTGATCAAACGTACACAGAGACCATACACATAACGCATAGGGGGTTGCTTAAACACAATGTCAGAACATTCAGAGAAATTCCCATCAAACGTACGCAGAGACAATACACAGGGACAGAGATGACAGAGATCAACAAATAAGTGTCAATTTTATGTTTTTATTTTTTGTTTTTTAATTATTTTTTTGTTTTTTAATTATTTTTTTGTTTTTTAAACGTCACGTCCAGGCAGGGTATTTTAGTCCCATCCATGGTTTCCAGAGACAGAGATGACAGAGATCAACAAATATGTGTCAATTTTATATTTTTTTGTTTTTTAATTATTTTTTGTTTTTTAAACGTCACGTCCAGGCAGGGGATTTTAGTCCCATCCATGGTTTCCACCAATGAAAAATTAGAAATAATCATTTTCGAAATTTCAAAATAATGAATGACATTTTTGAGACCACAATTTAATCAAATCTGAGAGTTTAATATTCTTAAAAACTTAGCAGAACAAAGGCAATCTCTTAACAACAATTATTCATTAATTCTAGATTGATTATTCGCCAATAAAACCACAGTGAGAAGCTTATGGAAATAGAACATAAATGTCTCTTTAATTTCTCTCATTGATATTCGTTGTTCTCTTTGTTTTTCTATTAAGGACTAGCATAGGAAATGCAATGTAGTTGAAAATCCTGGAAATGCGAAACAAGATTATCATCAAATCGCACAGAGATTACGAAGTTCAACTCACAATAAATTCACGAGATCAAGCATATAAAAGGAAGGGAAAATCCATGTGGAAATTTGTTTATGCTTGAGATCACAACCAGGAGCTTGAGCATGATGGGATTGGAGCATTGAAGATCGCTGCAACGGATTTGTGATCAATAATAGTTATGATTTGAAATCGGTGCCAGAACAAAAAGCTAGTTTTGCGGGGTTGATGTCAAGCAAATGGAGTAGAAATTTGCAAAAATGGAGACATGGGTTTTGTGCGCAACGACTCCATTTATTTCCTACACGATCAGTTTTCCTAAAATTTGAAAGATTTGAGAGATATGTTTAATCTGTGTGATTGCGCCTAGCAAAGAAAGGAATTGGAATATGGTTTGGAGTCCAAAACGTGTAGGAGAGTATTAAGGTGATAGTTTGATTCCAGATAATGGGATCATATTTCTAATATAAGGAGCACTAGAGCAATTTTGAGGGGGGGAAGGGATTAATCTCTTTTCAGTGTTGTAAGGAGGATATTTTATGTAGACTAAGAGAGGTCGAATCTTGGAGAAGGAGGAGGGATTACATTGTTGTAAAACTATGTTTTTTTTAGGATCTTGACTTTCAATTAGACCAACAAATGGAATACTCTTTGTTTTTGTCTAATTACTGAGCACTATTGCTTTTTTTGGTCATTAATAAAGAGATATCATTCAGTTCTTGTTTATCTTCTGTTTTCATGGGTGTGATTGTTTGTTCAAGCACTATTGTTAGATTAAATAACTTTGTTAGATTAAATAACAAAGGAAGATTTAAGGATGAATATTATGTGCAGGCTTTTGAACACTTGATCATTAGCTATCTAATAATTTAGTGTCTTATTGGTCTTGTTATAATTCGTGTTATGCCATAGAACTATTTATGTAGCTTAACACATATCCATTGGTTCATACTTTTAGGAAGAATTTATATTGCATTCAAGAATACATTTAAATCATTAAGTGTTAGCTATCTATTAGTCTAATGCAATACTTGTCTTGTCTTATTCTTGTCATCCTATCTGGACTGTTCCTATAGCTTGACATGACTTATTGGTTTGAATGTAATTTTCATTTGAACTTGGATATATGTATAATAGAAATAAAATAACTATTTATCAGATAACTATTCGTGGATATTTTCTTGATTAATAGTAGATCTAAGAACGATTTCTCAGGTATGTTCAATCCATTTTATTCTAAGTTCAAGTTGGTCCATATATATATTTTTTTTTCCTTGATTGGGAAGATATCTATATCTTTTCCTAATTAGGATAGAATAGATTTATTTCTGTTACCTGCATTTAGACTAGAAAACATTTACATATAGATTCATTTGTTTAAAACAAAAGTCTCCTTCCATAGGAGAAAACATTTAGGTGGCTTGGATCAGCCCTCATTTCATCTTACTCATTTAATTAAGTTTGATTAGATAAAAATTTAGATTAGATTAGTTTTAGGTAAGGGTAACTGGACCCATTCTAACCAATCATAATCACCATACCGAATGGATAAGGGTCTAATTGGGGCCTTGATCGGGTGATCTCTCTAATGTTGAACATGGTCAGTTTTAGCCATCGACATTTTTGGCGCTAGAAGGAGGGCCACAGACAAATTGTATGAGTAGAGTCTATTTTAAAAGTTTTTCACTAATCATGGATCCTGTGTACATTCCTATCTTGGGTCATGCTTTTAGTTCATGTATTCCCATTAGATACATACCCCCTTGTCTAATTTAAAATTTCATGGTGAGAGTAAAATTTCTACTTTAGATCATATTTATCAATTTATAGATAAATGTAAAATTTTTAAAATCACTAATGATAATGAAATTTGCAGGTTTTTTTACTCTCACATTCCAAAGGCAGATTCTGAAATGGTACAAAGCGCTACCTAACAAGTCTATATATTCAAGGAACCATTTTATAGAGGTTTTTATATTGGCCCATTGGAATTATAATTATGAAGAATTGTGTTTAGAAATTGAAAATATTTCTATGCATGCAAATGAATCTCTTGATGAATTTTATGTTAGATTCATGTCACTTTATTTTAAATTACATCTCGAGGACTTAACTCCAACAAAAGATATGATTAAATGTTTTACTTCTCTTGTTGTTCCTGTCAAAGAATGTAAGAAATCAAATGAGGATGAACAAGATGTGTTAGATCCATTAGTTAATTTTGATTCCACATATAATTTTGTTGAACCCATGAATAAATTAAAATTTGTATCACAGTCACAGACATTAGGATTTTCCTTCACACGTTTTTAGATCCCAGAAAATGAAAGTACACATTTAAATTTGAAATACGAAAATGCATTCGAAATCTCCTAATGGTTGTGATCATCACAAATAAAATTCAATAGAAATAAATCAATTTTAGTATTTACCTAATGAACAAATTGATCTTTCTTCCTCAGAGGTAAATCCAGGACCAGTTCCTATTTATTTAACATAAAGTTTATTATTAGATCATAGTTTTAATCTTATCAATGAAGATGAAAATCAGGACGATGATTTTTTTTTTAAAACATCTGATTTATTGTACTCTGGCAATCACTATATTATGTACTGAGATGTATTTTCTAATCTAGATACATATAATCTTTCCACTAATTCTTCTGGTGAAACCTTTTCTTCAACTAGTTCAAATTTATTTGAGAATGAAACTTTTTCGGATGATGATCCTTTTCCTATCAATATTAATTATGAATCTCTTGCTTATCCTTTTGATGATGTGGTTGATTCAAATTTGTCATGTGATTTACAATATAAATAAGTGTTATTTGATGAGTATTTTGATTTTGATGGCATAGAATCACATTCATTACAAAGTGAAATACATGCATCAATAGATTCATATGTTTTCCCTTTATTTCCTAAGCACAGATATGTTTATGAACATTTTGATGTGTTTTATTTTCAGAGCTCATTTCAAGTTTCCAACGAAACTCATTATAATATTTTATTGGAAGCTTGTTTTGATGAACTTTTGTTGAAACTCTTCTTTAGTGGCAATTTCATTGAAAATAATCATTGGTCCAATGTTTTCCTTACTAATTTTAGTTTTAGTAAATTACATGATTGTGTACATATGACAATCACCTTGGAGAATCATACTTCTTATTTTCTAACACATTTTTTAGTATCCTCCATGGGAAGAAGTTAGTTTCTTTAAAATTTTGGGGGTTAAGGTAAATTCTCTTGATCTTATTGAGTCCTCCAAAAAAAATTCTAATCAATTTCTCCATGGTACCCTTACACATGCTCTCAATTGTGCATATCATGATAGAATTGAGTTATGGTTAGAAGAGTCTTTTATTAATAAGTTTCTTGTAAATAAGTTTATTTTATTGTTCTTATTAAGAGTAGATGTACATAATAGGCTAATATTTTCTTGTGATAGTTTAGTAAGAATTCCATTATTGCTTCTAATTCCTTTTGTACATATGATTGCAAGAACTAAATAATTTGACTGGTTTCACTGGAAATTTGATTTTACTTAGTCTCAATTGTTCTTGTAGATTATAGTAGGAGTAATTTAGTTTAGTTAGATTTTCTTTTACTCTTGTATATAGTTTAGTTACTGAATAAGAAAGCGACAAGTTGTTTTTAGAAAATATTTATGATGGATATGAAATCATTTCCTTTCTAGAGGGATTTATTTTATAAACTTGATGTTTGCCTTAGTTTAGTTTCAATAAATCTTATGATCAGAGGCATATGTAAACTTGATTAAAGATGCAACTTATTTATGTTGTTGGATTACTGAGAGGGAGGGTGAATCATTAATGAGCAATTTATACCACTTATTAATCNTATTTTCTAATCTAGATACATATAATCTTTCCACTAATTCTTCTGGTGAAACCTTTTCTTCAACTAGTTCAAATTTATTTGAGAATGAAACTTTTTCGGATGATGATCCTTTTCCTATCAATATTAATTATGAATCTCTTGCTTATCCTTTTGATGATGTGGTTGATTCAAATTTGTCATGTGATTTACAATATAAATAAGTGTTATTTGATGAGTATTTTGATTTTGATGGCATAGAATCACATTCATTACAAAGTGAAATACATGCATCAATAGATTCATATGTTTTCCCTTTATTTCCTAAGCACAGATATGTTTATGAACATTTTGATGTGTTTTATTTTCAGAGCTCATTTCAAGTTTCCAACGAAACTCATTATAATATTTTATTGGAAGCTTGTTTTGATGAACTTTTGTTGAAACTCTTCTTTAGTGGCAATTTCATTGAAAATAATCATTGGTCCAATGTTTTCCTTACTAATTTTAGTTTTAGTAAATTACATGATTGTGTACATATGACAATCACCTTGGAGAATCATACTTCTTATTTTCTAACACATTTTTTAGTATCCTCCATGGGAAGAAGTTAGTTTCTTTAAAATTTTGGGGGTTAAGGTAAATTCTCTTGATCTTATTGAGTCCTCCAAAAAAAATTCTAATCAATTTCTCCATGGTACCCTTACACATGCTCTCAATTGTGCATATCATGATAGAATTGAGTTATGGTTAGAAGAGTCTTTTATTAATAAGTTTCTTGTAAATAAGTTTATTTTATTGTTCTTATTAAGAGTAGATGTACATAATAGGCTAATATTTTCTTGTGATAGTTTAGTAAGAATTCCATTATTGCTTCTAATTCCTTTTGTACATATGATTGCAAGAACTAAATAATTTGACTGGTTTCACTGGAAATTTGATTTTACTTAGTCTCAATTGTTCTTGTAGATTATAGTAGGAGTAATTTAGTTTAGTTAGATTTTCTTTTACTCTTGTATATAGTTTAGTTACTGAATAAGAAAGCGACAAGTTGTTTTTAGAAAATATTTATGATGGATATGAAATCATTTCCTTTCTAGAGGGATTTATTTTATAAACTTGATGTTTGCCTTAGTTTAGTTTCAATAAATCTTATGATCAGAGGCATATGTAAACTTGATTAAAGATGCAACTTATTTATGTTGTTGGATTACTGAGAGGGAGGGTGAATCATTAATGAGCAATTTATACCACTTATTAATCATTTTAACCACAATGTATATTCCTTTAAATTATTCAACAATGTTCATCGGTTCATCATTAATATGTTATTGCATCATATAACATTTACATCCATCAATGCATAATAAACAATAATAGACACATCCACACAATGAAAAATACACCAGTATTTTATGTGGAACCCAATGGGGGAGAAAACCACATAATGCTTTTCTTATATGTCTTTAATAATTACATTCAAGGAAGCACGGACTTCCAATTCTCCAAATCCAACTGGAAGGAGGCTCCAACCCCCTAGTTTCTCAGGCTACAACCTGAGATAAGCTCCAACTCCCCTATTCTATAGCTAGAACCAGAAGGAGGCTACACCCCCGTATTTTCTTCGGCTTCAACCGAAAGGTGGCTACAACAACCTATCCTTGACCAGTCCTTCCACCCTGAAAAGTTGAGCCATCAGGGCCCCGATAGTCATTTCTTCAACAAATTTATCTGGGAAATATTTATGAAATTTTTCCCAACTATTAATGGATTCGAATGGGAGGTTGAAATACCATGTTGAAGCTGAGTTCTCAAAGGTACAACAGAATCATTTTCACACTGCATCTTCATTTTGGACATTCATTAATATTATAGCTAATATAAATTTGTTGATATGGCCCTTGGGAATGACAGAGGTTTCAAGATCAAATTTTGGGAGAAGTTTTTCTGGGTGCCTAGGCAAATGATACAATCTCCACGGTAAGGCTAGGGAGTCCATGGCCAAGTAGAGATTATTATTTGCAGGTTGGTTGTTTCCCTCTACAACTTATTCATTGATTTTTTACATATTATCTGACTTGTTATCTGAATTTTCTGAATTGGAACTTGCTCCCTCAGACTCTAAATCGTCTGTGCTAGAATATGTACATGTTGGTGGGGTGACGAGAGGGGTTTCAAGAATGAAAATAAGAGGTTTCAATCAATTTAAATAAGGGTGAAATATACTAGATATTCATATGTATGGACAAAGGTATGGTATAGGGTATCAACAATTGGGGAAATTTGGAAATAGGCAAAATTGGAAAAAATTTGGTATTTTTACGTATGCTAACATCATAATGACATGGGGACCACATGTCAACTGACATGGAAGACATATGACACATACTTCCATGGTGGTAGGTACATGGTGGTGTGGCGACACATGTGGTAGGTGACCTAGCACCACAGTGGTGGGTGCCCTCCTACATGGTGGAACCTAGAGCCTAGAACTGCAGAATTAAATTGTGGGTGGGGGGGTCAAGTGGGGTCAGACTAACCCAAGGAAGGTGGGATGTAATGAATGGATGTGTGACACGTTACCTCAACCAAAACCTTGGTTAGGTTTTGCGACCCCTCGACACTATGTTAACGTTTGGTAGGGAAGGGCAACCACAATGCGACGTGGACCATCGATCATCATCAGTGCCCTCTGATCGTCAACCATTCGATAAAAAGGAAAAGTAACTTCATACGTACATGGTGAATGGATGAGTATGGGGCCCTCCAATTCCCACGACCCAATGAATGGGTGCCATGGGTTATGGGGGCCTCCAATTCCCATGACCCAATGAATGGGTGCCATGGGTTATGGGGCCCTCAAAAGATAAAAAAAAACATTAGTATGTGAGACTATACAAGAAGGAGGTATGGGTCGACAGGGAAAATCCATGGTGGTCGGAGGCTGACAGGGAACCACTCCAAAGTTCCAGGTGGACTCAATATTCCATGTTAGCATCCAAGTTAGCACAATCCAGCTAAATTTTGCAGAAATTATATAAAAAAATGAAAATTACCAGAAAATTTCAGTGATTTTCGTGGTGTTTAACTTGCAAGACATTTTCGGATGCCTTAATGACGTTTTTGAGAAGTCAATTGTGAAACTGTATTTTCTTCCAGAACACATATTTTTTGAATCTTAAATAATATATCTCATAGAGATATTTCTAATGGTGTAAACCATTTGTCAAACAGATTTAGTATGAGGGATTTATAGGCCAAACAATTTAGAGTAAAATTTAAGACCCAATTAACTTCTGAGGGCCATAACTTCTTGATCCAGAATCGGATTAGGGAACATGAGTAGTCTACAAAAACCTATTGAGCCATAGAACACAACCATGGAGCTAAATTAAAACTTTGGGTGCATCAAATGTATAAGAAGACATATAAGGTACCTGTAGCATTCAGGGCAAAAAATATTAATTGGTTTGAAACTTCAACAAGTTGTTTTTAGCAGCCCAAAACCCAGATAGAGGTGAAACTTGGAAATATTGTTCAAATTGTGTTGATGAACTAACCTAGTTGGGATCCTGCCAAAATTCCAAAAGAGTAGGTACAAATATGCATAAACATAGTTCAGAATTGCACCTGGTTGAGGGGTGAATAGAAGGAATTAATGGGAAATTTTCAATGACCATAACTTTCTTCTCACAACTCATAATTGAGTAAGGAATAACTCATTGGGAAAGTCTTGGAAAAAGAAGTCCAATTTTTCATCCATAAAATTAAATTAGACTGTGAAATTCACAAGGAATCGGAAGAAAGGATTTGATACTCTCATAGAGCATAAATGTGCCTAGTCTTTACAGTTTTCATAATTATTTAGTATAACAAATCTTATTTCGTGCACATTTTGTAGAGTTAACATCAATTATATAAGAATAGTATCAACAAATATTTCAGAAGCATGGGAGGCATTGAAGATGCACAGAGGGATTATAGCCATGAAGATGAGATCATAGGGATGTATGTCAGTATGGGTAATGGAGGTACAAATTCGAACGGACATGAAGAAGGAAAGGAAGAAAGCATGAACTGGGTAAAGACCATAAAGAGTATACAAAAATATTTCCAAATCTATAAAACTGATAATGAGAGGCTTATGAAATCCAAGGAGCAACAAGAAGGTTTCAACCTCAAGTAGATGCATAGCCTAGACATAATAGAGAAGAAGATGGATAAGGAGGTCGAGTCAAGAAAATCAAGGAGTCACATGTCTCATTATGAGAGGAGAAGAGAAAGAACTGTTGGAAGACATCACCATCATTCCCTAAGGAATTCAACTAGGAAATCACAAATTAGTTCTAGCCCATCCCCTGTCAGGAAGCATAAGAAGAGTTTTGGGGTGGATGAGCTACATGGAGAAATGAACAAAATCAACCCCCCTACATTTGATGGTGACAAAATGAAGGATAAGGATGCATATGCATGGATGATAGGCATGATAAATTATTTCTAGTTGCATAATTATTCTTCACAGGAAGAAGGGAGAATCACCATCTACCAACTCCAAGGAAAAGCATCAATGTGGTGGGACCAGTTTGTGCAAGTGCAACACATTGATGAGAAAAATGTTACTTGGAGAGAATTCAAAAGGTATTTTCAAAATAAGTACCAAACGAAACATTACTATGATAAGAAAATGAAGGAGTTATTTGAACTCAAACTTAAGAGTATGATGATAGATGAGTATTGAAGGAGATTCTTGGAACCATTGAAGTATGTTTCATTCATCAAGGATGAACATGCTAAGATTCAAAGGTACCTCAATGGGATGCCATCATTTATCAGTGATAAGATACAGCATGATGATCCCAAGACACTGGAAGAAACCATAAGAATATATAAATTCCTCTATGATCAACATAGAGGAAGACTGACCTTCCAAAAGGCTTGGGAAGACAAGAAGAAAAGGCAATATGGAATAGAGAAAGAACGAGACCAAGCCACCATTTTTCAAAAACAATACTCAGGGACAACCAACCTCTAAATATCCCATAATGACTTAAACAATGGGGAAAAGACCAAGGAAACCACCTATTCAATGTTGGGGTTATGGCGGAGATCATATGTATATAGATATCCCTCACAAAGGTGAAAAAATGAGGATTGTTCATAATGTACAACAAGTCAGTATAGTGGAGGACATGGGAAGAAATGTACCTAGGATTTATGTGGCCTTGGATAACAAGAAAGATGAGTTCCAGTCACATATGATTGAAGTGGAAGGTAAGATCAACAATTGACTCATTGCTATTTTACTTGATTTAGGAGCTAGTCATATTTATCTAGATCCTAAGATGGTGAAAATATTTCAATTGCCAAGAAGCAATCTTGGAAAACCTTGGTTGGTGTAGCTAGCTACAGGAGCTAAAAGGAAAATTAATGAGATGGTTAACACATGTTTAATGGACAAGAATGGACTGAGCACCATGAAATATTTAAACATCATACATTTAGGCTCATATGACTACCTAATCAATATGTATTGGTTGCACCAGCATCATGTTATCCTACACTATTATAATAAGGCATTTACCTACTTGGATGAGGAAAGAAAATTGAGGATACTTCAGGGAATTCCCAAGGCAGTAACCATCAAAGAAGTTTCATCCTTGTGGCTGAAGAAAATTTTCAGGAAAGGGTGTCAAATATTTGTAGCACATATGGAAGAGACACCTAAAGATAAGGTGCCACATATCAAAGACTATGCAATCCTAAAAGAGTTTGAATATATATTTAGAGAAATACCAAGGTTTCCACCCAAGAGAGATATTGATTTTTCCATCAATATGATTCCTGGAGTAGCCCCATTATCAAAGACCCCTTATAGGATGAGTGCACCAAAATTGAAGGAATTGCAAATGCAATTTGAAGAGCTTATGAAGAAGGGGTATATATTCCCAAGTGTGTCACCTCAGGGTGCCCCAATATTATTTGTAAAGACAAATGATGGAAAGTTAATACTTTACATCGACTTTAGGAAATTGAATACGATAACCGTGAAGAACAATTATCTTTTTCCAAGGATAAATGACCTCTTTGACCAGCTGAAAGATGAAAAAATATTTTCAAAGATTGAACTCAGGTCAGGTTATCATCAGGTGAGAATTAAAGAAGAAGGCATCAATAAGACAACCTTCAGAATGAGGTATGGCCATTATGATTTCACTATGCTGATGATCGATATTCATATTGGATCGAAAATTCAAGTTGCTCTGAAATCGAGAGATATGACTGGTAAAGGTCCATTGGACCTTTTACAGTCCTGAGGATGCAACCTGGGAACATGAGGATGCTATGTCGGAAGAATAACCACATCTTTTGGAATACTTTTGAATTTTTTATCGAGGACAATGCATAAATAAGGAGATGGGATTGTAATAATCCTAGGCCGAACTCCAATTGTAAATATAAATGTAATTGTACATATAGGTTGGTGAGACAGGATACTTTGGGGCCAGAGTGCCTTTGTATGTATGTATTTTGAGGCCAAAGTTCATGTGTGGTTATTAGGATGGAGAGCCAGGAACTAAAAGAATAGTGAGCCTATGTTTGTAAAATGTAATCACACTTATTTTTTAAAGAAAACACATCACTGCTGCAGACCAACCAGGTAAAAGAGTATTGGGGGGTAAACTCCACGAGAATGAGAAAGTGGAAGGGATAGGAGTTTAAGGAAAAGGGGCTAAGATAAGGGGATTAAGCCCAAAAAAATATTTTATTAATATTTTTTTGTGGCAAACAAACCCCTTTTTATATTTGTTTGGTAATATCACCTTTATTTTCTTTTAGTTTTTCATTTTTATAATTTTTTAAGTCTTGTTTGTACTTTTTTATGTTTCCATCATATTCTTCTACCTTTCTGTTGATATAATGATTGCTTGGTTTGGCTTCCTGGATTAAAAGTTATGCTTGTTTAAAGGTTTTCCATACTAGCCCCTCATACTCTTGCATGAATTAGCTAGGTTAATGGTTTATTTTTAGGCTAACTCATTATGGGTGCTTTTAGGTTCAGGATCTTACATATGGACTTCCTACTATGTTTTAATATAGACTAAATTCTAGAAAATCTTTTGCTAAATTTTTAGGTTAACTAAGGTATATTTTTATTAGATATAACTTTAGCATAAATCTAAATTTGGTTAGGATTGTTTATATTAGTTTTGTATATATATATATATATATATTATTTTCTAGTTTGTCTGTGACCTATGGAAATAGCCTCTAAAAATCACATACATCACGAAGTACCTTAACAACACACTCCATCGACTGTCCTACAACTCATGTATATATATTAATAATATATTAATTATTATATAAAATAACTTTAAATAATAAAGTTTTATTAATTTTAATTAAGATATAATTTTAAGTTTTTGTACGTTTAAAATTTGTGTCAAAATCTTATACAGGAATGCCCTTCACTACGATCTTTCTACACTTTTCACTCTACTCATTGTAGGTTGGTTAAATAATATAAACTCAATAGAGTTACTTTTACACATTGCGTATATTAACATTGTGTTTCACCTATGATCAAATCAAACCAACAACGAGTTGACTTTTAGACGTCATATCTCTAGAATCTTGGCACCAAATCTGGCTTGTAAGGATTCCTTGGATAGTTAAGATAATGGATAACATTCTGGAGACCACAATTTAATCAAATCTGAGAGTTTAATATTCTTAAAAACTTAGCGGAACAAAGGCAATTTCTTAAAAAAACATATTTCATTAATTACAGATTGATTATTCGCCAATAAAACCACAGTGAGAAGCATATGAAAATACAACATAAATGTCTCTTTAATTTCTCTCATTTATATTCGTTGTTCTCTTTGTTTATACAGGATTAGCATAAGATTATCGTTGAAAAAAATCAATGTAGTTGAAAATCCTGGAAACGCCAAACAAGATTATGATCAAATCGCACAGAGATTTTTGTTCAACTCACAATAAATTCATGAGATCAAGCATATAAAAAGAAGGGAAAATCCATGCAGAAATTTGGTTATCCTTGAGATCACAACCTGGAGCATTGAAGAGCATTAGTTATGATTTGAACTATTGTTAAATTAAATAACTCGTGCTTATTTAGAATCATTGACAATCTGTCTTGCAAGGTTGAACAAAGGAAGATTTAAGGATGAATATTATGGCCGAGTAGGATTTTGAATACTTGATTATTAGCTATCTAATAATTTAGTGTCTTATTGGTCTTGTTATAATTCATGTTATGTCATAGAACTATTTCTGTAGTTTAACATAGATCCATTGGTTCATATTCTTAACAAGAATTTATATTGCATTTAAGAAGACATTTAAATCATTAATTGTTAGCTATCTATTAGTCTAATAAAATACTTGTTTTGTCTTATTCTTGTCATCCTATAGCCTGACATGACTTATTGGTTTGAATTCAATTTTTATTTGAACTTGGATATATGTATAATAGAAATTTGATAATTATTTATCAAATAACTATTCATGTATATTTTCTTGATTAGCAAAAGATCTAAGAATGATTTCTTGGGTATGTTCGCTCCATTTTATTTTAAGTTCAAGTTGGTCCATATTTTATTGTTTTTCCCTTGATTAGGAAGAGATTTATATAGTTTTCCTAATTAGCATAGAATAGACTTATTTAGATGTTATATGCATTTAGACTAGAAAACATTTGCATATAGATTCATTTATTTAAAGCCAAAGTATCCTTTCGTAGGAGAAAACATTTAGGTGGCTTGGATGAGCCCTCATTTCATCTTACTCATTTAGCTAAGTTTGATTAGATTAGATTAGATTAAAATTTAGATTAGGTTAGTTTTAGGTAAGGGAAACTGGACCCATTCTAACTAGTTAGAATCACCATACCAAATGGATAAGGGTCTAATTGAGGCCTTGATCGGGTGATCTCTATAATGTTGAGCATGGTCAGTTTTAGCCATCAACATTTTTAGCGCTAGAAGGGGGGCCACAGATAGATTGTATATGTAGAGTCTATTTAAATTTTTTTTAACTAATCATGGATCTTGTTTACATTCCTACATTGGGTCATGCTTTTAGTGCATGCAGACCTACCAGATACATACCCCAAAAACAACTTGAATCCTTGTCTAATTTAACATTTGATGGTGAGAGTAAAATTTCTGCTTTAGATCATATTTATCAATTTATAGATAAATGATTTTTTTTAAATCACTAATGATAACGAAATTTGCAGGTTTTTTATTCTCACATTCCAAGGGCGGATTCAGAAATGGTACAAAGAGCTACCAGATAAGTCTATACATTCATGGAACCATTTTATGGAGGTTTTTATATTCGCCCATCAAAATTATAATTATGAAGAATTGTGTTTAAAAATTGAAAATCTTTCTATGCATGCAAATGAATCTCTTGATGAATTTTATGTTAGATTCATGTCACTTTGTTTTAGATTACATCTCGAGGACTTAAATTCAACAGAAGATCCGATTAAATGTTTTACTTCTCTTGTTGTTCATGTCAAAGAATGTAAGAAATCAAATGAGGATGAACATGATGTGTTAGATCCATTAGTTAATTTTGATTCCACATCTAATTTTGTTGAACCCATGAATAAATTAAAAATTGTATCACAGTGACACACACTAGGATTTTCCTTCACATGTTTTCAGATCCCAGAAAATGAAAGTACATATTTAAATTTGAAATATGAAAATGCAGCCAAAATATCCTAATGGTTGTGATCATCACAAAGAAAATTCAATATTTACCTAATGAACAAATTGATCTTTCTTCCTCAGAGGTAAATCCAGGACTAGTTCCTATTTATTCAACATAAAGTTTATTATTAGATCAAAGTTCTAATCTTATCAATGAAGATGAAAATCACGACGATGAATTTTTTTGAAAACATTTGATTTATTGTACTCTGGCAATAACTATGTTATGTGCCCAGATTTATTTTCTAATCTAGATACATATAATCCCTCCACTAATTCTTTTGGTGAAACATTTTATTCAACTAGTTCAAATTTATTTGAGAATGAAACTTTTCTGGATGATGATCCTTTGCCTATCAATATTAATTATGAATCTCTTGCTTATCCTTTTGATGGGGTGGTTGATTCAAATTTTTCATGTGATTTGCAAGATAAATAAGTGTTATTCGATGAGTATTCTGATTTTGATGGCATAGAATCACATTCATTACAAAGTGAAATCATCCATCAATAGATTCATATGTTTTCCCTTTATTTCCTAAGTGCATATTTGTTTAAGAACATTCTGATGTGTTTTATTTTCAGAGCTCATTTCAAGTTTCCAACAAAACTCATTATAATATTTTATTGGAAGCTTTTTTTGATGATTTTTTTTTTAAACTCTTCTTTAATGGAAATTTCATTGAAAATAATCATTGGTCCAATGTTTGCCTTACTAATTTTAGGTTTAGTAAATTAGATGATTGTGTACATATGACAATCACCTTGGAGAATCACACTTTTTTTTTTCTAACACATGTTTTTCAGTATCCTCCATGGGAAGAAGTTTGTTTCTTTAAACTTTTGGGGGCTAAGGTAAATTCTCGTGATCTTATTGAGTCCTACGAAAAAAATTCTAATCAGTTTCTCCATGGTACCCTTACAAATGCTCTAAATTGTACATACCACGATAAAATTGAGTTATGGTTAGAAGAGTCTTTTATTAATAAGTTTCCTATAAATATGTTTCTTTTATTGTTCTTATTAAGTGTAGATGTACATAATAGGTTAAGATTTTATTTTGATAGTTTAGTAATAATTCTATTACTGCTTCTAATTCCCTTTGTACATATGATTGCAAGAATTAAAGAATTTGACTGGTTTCATTGGAAATTCGATTTTACTTAGTCTCAGTTGTTCCTATAGATTAGAGTAGATTAGAGTAGGAGTAGTTTAGTTTAGTTAGATTTTCTTTTACTCTTGTATATAGTTTAGTTACTAAATAAGCAAGCGACAAGTTGTTTTTAGAAACATTGATGATGGATATGAAATCATTTCCTTTCTAGAGGGATTTATTTCATAAACTTGATATTTGCCTTAGTTTAGTTTCAATAAATCTTATGATTAGAAGCATATGTAAACTTGGATAAAATATGCAACTTATTTATGTTGTTGGATTACTAAGAGGGAGGGTGAATCAATAAGGAACAATTTATACCACTTATTAATCATTTTAACCACAATGTATATTCCTTTAAATTATTCAACAATGTTCATAATTTCATCATTAATATGTTATTGCATCATATAACATTAACATCCATCAATGCATAATAAAAAATAATAGACACGTCCACACAATGAAAAATACACTAGTATTTTACATGGAAACACAATGTGGGAGAAAACCACATAATTCTTTTCTTATATGTATTTAAGAATTACATTCAAGGAAGCACCGAATTCCAATTCTCCAACTCCAACTGGAAGGAGGCTCCAACCCCCTAGTTTCTTAGGCTACAACCCGAGAGAACCTCCAACTCCCCAATTCTCTGGCTACAACCCCCTATGTTCTCCGACTACAACCGGAAGGTGGCTACAACAACCTATCCTTGCCCCATCCTGCCACCCTGAAAAGTTGAGCCATCAAGGCCCCAGTAGTTGTTTCTTCGGAAAATTTATCCAGGAAATCTTTTTAAAATTTCACCCAACTATTAATGGATCCGACCGGGAGGTTAAAATACCATGTTGAAGTTGAGTTCTCAAAGGTATAAGGGAATAGTATGCACACTACATATTCATGTTGGAAATTCATTAATCTTATAACTAATATAAATTTCTTGATATGGTCCTCGGGCAGGCCGAAGGATTCAAGATCAAATTTTGGGAGAATTTTTTTTGGGTGCCTAGGAAAATGATGCAATCTCCCTAATAAGGCTAGGGTGTCCATGGAAAACCAGGAATGATTATTTTCAAGTTGGTTTTTACCCTTTGGAACTTATTCATTGTTTTTTTCCATATTATCTGACTCGTTATCTAAATTTTCTAAATTAGAACTTGCTCCTTCATACTCTAAATCATTTGTGGTAGAATAGTACTTGTTGGTGGGGTGACGAGAGGGGTTTCAGGAATGAAACTAAGAGGTTGATCAATTTAAATAAGGGAGAAATATACTATATATTTAAATGTATGGACAAAGGTATGGTCTAGGGTATAAACAATTGGTCTTATAGTTTGCTTCTTGTAGGGAAGAAAAGGAGCTAACGACAATGCTCCGATCTGTCGGGCGTAAGCGCTAGTAATCCTTCTAAATGTGTTGATTTTGTCGTGAGGGTTTGCATAAGGTATTTTTGGGTGAATGTATGAGTCATCTTCAATGTGTGGTGACTCACTTATGGTGGGGGTACCTTCAATATTAAGGTTTTCCTAAGAAGGACTAGCCATGCATCTGGGCTGTTTTGAATCTATAGGCTATTTGAGATGGGTTTCTATTTTGACTAGCCATGCATTCTTCAAGCTCTCCTTATAGTGCCAATTATGTTGAGGGGTCAAAATTACATTTAAATCAATAGTAGGAATCACACCCAAAGATGAGGCCCAATTATACTCTTCCCTATTTGGAGTAACGTGATTCTTCGAACAGATGGTCCAACAAGTTTTGATGGGATTTACTATGTTATCGAATGGGTCTGTTTTAGACTGTCTTTTGTTTCATTTATTAAGAGTTCAATGACTGAAACCTTAATAAATATGGGTTTAGGATAATCTCTTACTAACAACATGAAGACAAAACCTCTTTTCAACCAATATCAAAACATTAATATTTCCTTATTCATAAATCAACACAATCATCTAAGAAAAGGAGAGTATTCGCAAAAATGACAAATAACCAAAAATAATTCAAGTTACTGTACAACACAGTTTTATAACACCATCAAATTCATGCCAATATACATTTAGCGACTGCAGTGTCTCAAGATAACTAAAAAAACACAATTATTGTCTTACTAAACCGCTTGTAGTACTAAATTGACAAAGCATAAAAATCCACAAATTATGTTACTCCACAAGATTTGGTAAGAATTGTCTTAGGCTTGACACGATCTTCCAAATTAAACTTCAAAAATAGTTCTTTTCCTAATTCTTCACTATTACAAAATTGTCGGCCCTTAAAAATGAGTTCGACTTCTTTATTTATATCAAAACTTCATGAAAACACTTATTGCTAACGCTTGTTAAACAAGAGATAACAAGAAATAAAATGGATCATGTCCACATGGAAACTATCAGTGAGCTTTCGTTAACTCATAGGGTTAGCTATGTCATATTTGGACCATTTGGAGAATAGATATTCACAAGTGTGTAAATATGGGAATTGATGTTGGTCCATCGACATGCTTATCCTATCCTTCATCTCCATCACCCAATCTCTAAATCTATCGACCTCGGAGCCTAGATGCTCTAGGACCCATGTTGTTCCTATTGGCCCATCGGTGAGTCTTTTAACCTCTCCCTTGTCAAGCTTATGAATTTCTCAAACCTTAGCTTAAAACTTGTCATCTAACTCACTAAATCGATAGGATGTGATGCGTAAGTCGACAAAATTGTTTGGGCATCCAAATTATGGGAGATGAAGATCTATCATTCTCTGATTGACGTGGTCCCAAATTATGAGACACTCCTCCCATCTTTCTTTCATTTTTAGTTTTGGTTCTTTTACCAGTTGTACCCAATACTTTGCAGCTACTCTGAATCAAGATGAACTCTTCTCTACAAGCATTCTAATATCATGTTCTTCTTCGCCTCTTTATTTCTAGATCTCTATGATTTATTCAATTTGTTCTAATACCCGACGAGCTTTCTTGGACTATCTCATCATATCCTTATACACTACGAGGCCCAACAAGGTTTCTTCTTGAAAGCTAACAATCTTGATCATAAATACCTCCTTGTCTGACTTGAAATGACTATAAATTTATGTTAATTCAATCTTCATGAACCTTACTACTTGGGTGGCATCCTGATAGTATTCCACCTGATGCCTAAGGTGTGTCAATTCTCTTCTCATAGATTCATCTTCTCATTCATATTATTTTTATATGTCTATGGTGGCACTAGATATAGCCATTCTTGCTCTTAACAACTCACTTACCCTGGACTGTCTTGCATCCAACAGGGTTTCCTCTTTGGCGATCATTACTATGCTATCTAAGGTGAGTCTTCTCTTTTTACTTGTCCTCTGGACAACCACTTGTCTCTTTCGGTCATAAGAAATGGCCTGGACATCGACCACTTCGTCTACATGCTCTAGGCTTGGTTGGTCCCCCCATGTGAGGAAATTTCCTAAGATTCCTAGTGTGTGAAAGTGTTCAAGCGTCGTTTCCTTTCCTTTGTTGGCTTGAGGATTCTCATGGCTGGTCCCTTTATATATTTATTTATCCATACGAGACTTCTCATAAACTTATGTTAACCCCATGTTTGTCGTAATATGCGGATCTATGATTTTCTCTTTACTTGGGGCATTTCCCATGATCCTTGTTGTTGTGTCTTCAAAGAAGGCTAGTAATCTTGAGAGTGTAGAGTGTTTTGGAGGTCCCATTGAGGTTTCCTTGGGTTCCCTATTACCTTTTGGTTCTTCATCTTTTTCTCCTTTGTTGGAGTTTCCTCTGAACAATTCTTCAATAACTAGACTTCCTTGCTCTTTCAATGGAAGACGGTTTCGGTCTGGAGTGGTATGATCACCTTCATTTGAACTAGGGTCCGCTCCCATATCCAAAAATGATGGCCCCTGAGATAATTATGTGCTTAGTACCTCTGTTACTTCTTCCTTTGTAACATGAATTGTAGTATACATTTCTTTCACATCACTATCATATACCGTGAGTAGATCAGCAATGACAAGAGTTACTTTCCCCATGGTGGTAGGTCTCATTGATAATAAAGGGGATGTCCCCATTCCTATATCTCCCGAGTGATTTTCTTTGAGGTTTGTTGCTCATTGTATTCTCCTACCATGGTTTTTACAGGTGCTGCTAGCTCCCCAACTCCTCCGAATGTGACCGAAGTTATTACAACAGGTGTTCCTTTCGGTACCATGAAAGTGTCCCCATGCTTCTGCATCATCCTATCAGCTTCATCCAATATTCTTTGTGCCTCAAATCTATCTACTATCTTCTCTGCACCTTCCTCTCGATCTAGTGCCATCGCGGCTAGCCTGAACCTCTATTCTAGAAAGTAAAATTGTTCAACCCTGGGAAAGGCCATGAACCTAATAAGGTCTGGTTTTTATTTCCTCTACAAAACTTCTTCCCATCTCAAAGAATTCTCTGTAAATATTACGTCCTAGAAATCATTATGTGGGTAAGGCTAATGGGACACTACCTAGTTAGCATTTTTGGCCGCCATTTTTCTAGGGTCGTTCCTCCTATACCTCTTAGTGTCGAACCTGTATTCTATTTGAATTTGAGCTTCTTGTCTATCCTGTGTGGTATTCTTGAACAAATGGTAACCTACATAGAACCCATAGGGAATAAATATCCTATTTGTTTCCTTTATTAGAGATTCATTGAACCCTTGTAATATAATCTAGTAACAGATTTCCCCTACCACCAATTTATCAGGAAAATGAGCCGGTAGTAGATGTGGTGCTCCAAGGGATCCAAAAAATCCTGATATATGTGTTTCTTTCTTCCAAGTACCAATGCAAAATTTTGGATATTACCTTCCTCTCTACTTCTGATAATCTTGGGAAATCTTACTTAAAAATTAGAGAATACACTCGAGCTATGAAACCATCGCAAACTAAAGCCATTAATATTTTGTACCTGTTCTACTATAATATGCCAAAGTAGACATGTATAGGCACTTTGGAGACATGCCAGCTTAGGTTCAAACCAGGGAAAACATTTCTAGTGCATATTTCATCCAGGAGATAAGACACCATGTAAAATGCATGAGTTTCCTCGGGTTTTGGATTCTGCGTCGCTTCTATTTGGGTGCTCAATTATTTCAAGATAATGGCTCCCTAGTTGAAAGTGTTTCCAAATGTAGAAACCGTATGAGCCAAAGGAATCCAGGATTCTGAGAACCTGGAGCAATCCTTTTCTCCATATAGATGACATATCGAGGTCATCAGGAAAATGTAAGGTTCCCGAAGGTTTTCTCTGTTGTACCACCCCGAGGCCCAATTCACGAACTTCTTATCCTCCCTCCACCAGGAAACTAACAATTGACCTATGTTATTTCTCTCATAGAATGCCACAATAAAATATTTGTTCAACCTGACTTCAATGTCCTTGAGATTATAATACACACTTACTTCCATCGGCAAGAAAACACCTATACATTCCCCATCCTTGTTATTCAACATGCATTTCTCTGCATTGACATGATAGATGATCCACTCTAAGAGATAAAAACATTGTAGGATGGGTGTATTGGCCACTACCAAGTATAATGAAGACTTCTTGATGTTCTGGAAGACCTGGTCAACTAACCCCCTTTCCTCTGGGTCACTGTGAGGCATGAACTCTGGAAAATCTTCATAATGGAGTTTGTTATAGAAGTCCAATCGGAAAGGCATAATTACCTTGGAATTCATTCCATTGTATATGTCTTTGAATAATGGGGGTGGACTTGCAAACTTATTTTGTGACATTTTGATCACCGGCTCTGCCTTGGGGGAGAAATCATTTTTTTTCTTCATCGAGTCGGACACCTATACAATTTTCTCACTTCCTCCTTTTGGAGTCTTGGGTGAATTGTAGGTTACTGGTCGTCTGGGATGCATTTTTTCTGCAAATACAATAGTTCATCTCAGTAGCTCCCCTACCATAAATTTCAAAGAAAACTACAATTAATACCTTCGTTCCGAAATTATTCCAAGTCCAATACTCACCAGCTATGAGTTTGCGATAAACACAACACAACTTAGTTACTTAGTGATACTCGATCAATCGTGAGTTTATGAGAAAAATTTAAAAAGTTCTATGCAAAAAATGAGATCATTCAAATGTCTTCGAATAAATAACAGTCAACTTACACATTCAAAATCATCAATTTTTTCGGTACAACGGATCTATGAGAGATTCACATTAATTTCATTCATTGATTATTCCATATCTTGCATTAATAAATATGATCAGACCGACGACGTGAAAGGAAATTGGAGTTTTCCATCGGGGAATTTAAATGGTCTTGGATTGGCACGTGACAATCTACAATCGGGAGGTGGCCATTCAGGCTACTTGAATTTTTTTTTGAAGTAATCGCATGCCTAAATAGTCGATCTGATGTAAATGATGGGGCTGTAGAATTTATTTTTCATGCATGTGATTTGACTAGGGTGTCAATGTGGTGAATTTTAGTAAGCCCAAAACCTAGGGATGTGTGCAGGTAGAAGGTCTCTATATGGATGGTCTTGATGAGTTCAGGACCCTCGGAAAGGCATAATAGACGATTCATACTTTCCTCCATAAGATCTTAGATCGAACATAGACCAAAAGTAAGATGCGGGTTTGAATATAGGTTTAGGATTCTTGATCAACCGATATCGATGTCTATCATTGTTCAAAGTTTTCTCATGGTTTGTGTGTTTCCTTGTGTTCAATACTAGGTGTCAATTTCTGGTGTTACTGCCGGCATCGATGATTATCTCCTCTACTCAACAATAAGTATTTTGTCAATTGACCTTGTCGATGCTCGATGTTAATCGACGTTGAAAAATTTACGACCAAGCAACGCCCCTCCGTGCAGTTGGTATCCTAACGGTAGACACCCGATGTTGCTCGGTGCTGGCATTCTCGAGACTGTGCTACACTTTTGACACACGGATTGAACTCATCGATGCCCGGTGTTAATCGACGTAGGAATTTTCCCAAGCATCTAGTGCCTTTGCGCAACTAGTATCGGACCTGGATGACACCCAATGTTGATGGGAGTAGACATTCTAAAGCGTGTTCCATGTCTTTTTTCATGTGTATTGTTTCGGCCGATGCTCGATATTGATCGATGTTGGAGAGATACCATCAGGTGATGGAGGGTTTTACGTTTAGTAGTGGATTTGAGGCTCTTTCCTAAGAAAACCACCAAGTGTTTTGTGTTTTCTGATCTCATTTGAAAGACATGTGGATTTGGTTTTATTTGGACTTTTCTTGATTTGTAGATGCAAGTCAAACTGTGTATATCAATGAGCAATTTGGAAAAACAGTAGAAATGAAACTCATGTTAAATCAAAGGAAACAAAATGGAAATGACAAAAAATAGAAAGTGGTGCCCAAACAATTGACAATTTTAAGGTTGTTGTTGAGTGCTAAACACACTCCAAGGGATTTGTGATCAATAACAATTATGATTTGAAATTTGTGCCAGAATAGATAGTTAGTTTTGTGGGGTCGATTTCAAGAAAATGGAGAAGTATTCTGAAAAATGGAGACATGGGTTTTGTGCATAATGAGTCCATTTAGTTTCCATGTGAATAGTTTCCAAAAGTTTGAAATATTTGAGATATATGTTCAATATTATAAAACGAATTTTCGCAAAAATTCTATGGTGGTCGGTTTCCAAATTTTCATCAATCTGTGTGGTTGCGCCCATCAAAGACAGGAATTGGCATATGGTTTGGAGTCCAGAATGTGTAGGAGAGTATTAAGGTTATAGTTTGATTCCAAATAATGGGATCATATTTCTTATATAAGGAGCATTGGAGAAGTTTTGAGGTGGGGGGGATTCCAAGTTCCGTAGAGGATTAATCTCTTTGCATTGTTGCAAGGAGAATATTTTCTGTAGATTAGGAGAGGTTGAATCTTGGAGAAGGAGGATGGATTTACTGTTGTAAAACCCTATTTTTTTAGGATCTTGACTGTCAAGTAGACCAACAAATGGAAGACTCTTTTTTTTTGTGTAGTTATTGAGAACTATTGCTTGTTTTGGTCATTAATACAAAGATATCATTCATTTCTTGGTTATCTTTTGTTTTTATGGGTGTGATTAATTGATCAATCACTATTGTTATATTAAATAACTCATGCTTATTTAGAATCACTAACAAGTTGTCTTGCAGGGATCAACAAAGGAAGATTTAAGGATGAATATTATGTCTAAGGAAGCTTTTGATCACTTGATCATTAGCTATCTAGTAATTTAGTGTCTTATTGGTCTTGTTATAATTCATGTTATTCCATATAACTATTTTTGTAGCTTAACATGGATCCATTGGCTCATATTCTTAACATGAATTTATATTGCATTCAAGAAGACATTTAAATCATTAATTGTTAGTTATCTATTAGTCTAATGCAATACTTGTCTTGTCTTATTCTTGTCATCCTATTTGGACTATTCTTGTATCTTGGCATGACTTATTGGTTTGAATGAAATTTTCATTTGAACTTGGATATATGTATAATACAAATTTGATAACTATTTATTAGATAACTATGTGTGAATATATGCTTGATTAGAAACAGATCTAAGAAGTATTTCTCGGGTATGTTCTCTCCATTTTATTCTAAGTTCAAGCTGGTCTATATTTTATTATTTCACTCTTGATTGGGAAGAGATCTATATATTTTCCTACTTAGGATAGAATAGACTTATTTCTTTTATCTGCATTTATACAAGAACACATTTGGATATAGATTCATTTATTTAAAACAAAAGTGTCCTTTCGTAGGAGAAAAAAATTAGGTGGCTTGGCTGAGCCCTCATTTCATCTTACTCATTTAATTAGGTTTGATTAGTTTAGATTAGATTAACATTTAGATTAGGTTATTTTTAGGTAAGGGTAATTGGACCCATCATAACTAGTCAGAATCACCATACCAAATAGATAAGGTTATAATTGGGTCCCTGAAACATCGTCAGTTTTAGCCATCAACATATTCCTAAAAATATAAAGTACAAAATATGGATATTTTATATATCCTAAGTCCCTAAGTTGAGTAACGTATCACCTTGTGAGGGAATCCAAGTGTGGTACCATGTAGTTCCCAACATGACAAGTGTCTAGTTGGGAACATGCAAATAATTTTAGGTGGATTTAGTGCATTTGGATATGATTCCATCATTATTCTTACCATCACCCTCTCCTATCAACCGTACTTTCATGCTTCCATTACCTGTACCTATACCATGGGAAGCTTTGGAACTGGATTGAAGAGGTGGGTTGTCAGGTTTGTAGGACATTGAAGAGGAGGGTTATCAGGCCCATAGGACATTGAAGAAGCAAGTTTTTAAGCTCATGAGAATTCTCTCTAGGTGAGATAATTGTTGGGAATTGATTTCCCAAGGTGCCAAGGTGCAACTTGTTGATTAAGGTTGGTTGTCATTGATGTCAACACTTGAAGAAAGCCCGGTAGCACAAAGGTTTGTGTAATGGAACCAAGTTTCTTTGATGTAAAGATGAATCATTATTGTCTTGTCATGGTTTATAATAAGTACAAATGGATGAACTCCAAAGTGGTCCCCTTATGGTGAAATCCCTCATGGGAAGACGCTTTGCGGATTGAGTTATCCTTGAAATATGGTTAGAGAACCCATGCTTATTTGTGGAATAATGAGATTAAGGTCAGTGAAAGTCTCCTATATGTATATTTCTTGTCATTCTATTTCCGGTGGTATGTGGAACATCACATAACTCCTCACGGTTAGAGAATTATGGCCATGAGAAGTTGGAGAACCCAGGTTTGGGTAATGGACCCAAGTTTGTTTGATGGATAATGTTATGAGTTTTGATATATTTGTAGGTAATAATATTCTATATGGATATTACATGTCATTCCATTTCTGGTGGTATGTGGAACGTCACATAACTCCTCACGGTTTGAGAGTTATGGCCTTACGAAGTTGGAGGACCCTCATATGTCATCTAGAAGCCCCAAAAGGTCAAA
>SNQJ01S0033891.1:83935-108031 GCA_010110895.2 Picea sitchensis
GGATGATGAAATTGATGAGGAATTTTGGTTGAGGTACATGTTGGGTACATGGTTGAGACAAGTAGGTGATGAGTTAGCACATACATGAGGTGTATAGTTGATGATGTTCGTACATATTGATGAGTCATAGTTGATACATGGTACATGGTTGGATGCACTTTTTTATGGTACAGGTTGATTACAGGTTGTTTGGTATAGGTTGGTGCATGGTGGATGCACTTGTTTATGGTACAGGTTAATTACAAGTTGAGGTATAGGTTGATGCATGGTTGATGCATGGTTCAGGTTTATTGGTACAGGGTTACAATGGTATATCTCACAGTGATAGTGTGACAGCGGTTCCATAATTCTACTTCTACTTCAGGGCAGTTGGACGGGGCAAGGATAGGTGGTTGTAGCCACCTTCCGGTTGTAGATGGAGAGCATAGGGGGTTGTAGCCTCCTTCTGGTTGTAGCCAGAGAATAGGGGAGTTCAAGCTTCCTTCAGGTTGTAGCCTAAGAAGAAAGGGGGTTGGAGTCTCCTTCCAGTTACAGCTCAAAAACAAAGGAAGTTGGTGCTTCCAATGAATGTAAATCTTCAAGACATATAAGAAAAATCATTCTGTGGTTTTCTCCCTCTTTGGGTTTCCACGTAAAACACTGGTGTACTTTGTATGTTTTTGATTGTTGATTTGTTCATTTCTTATTTACTCTGCAGTTATTGGATGATAATGCTACGTTGATATAACACTTGGATTATATGGTTAAAAATGATTAAATTGCTCTATTACTGATTCACCCCCCCTCTCAGTAATCCAACACAACTATAGGGATTTGAGACTTCCTGTTCGACCTATTGTTGAATCCTCGAAGGGAAGTGGGTAGCTGAAGGACTATTGTGAAGATAAGGGGAACAATTCATGGGGTGAGACAGGAATGTGGGGAATGAGGGACTGTAGGCTGTTAGTTTTAGTTGACACATGAGTCTGAGTTTTTATGCTTTCTGAGAGACCTTATCCTGGTTAGGATTCCATTTTCCCAAGTGGAGTTTTAGCCCCATCTCAGGGGTGACCCACTGCTAAAATTTATTAGTAGTGCGGTCTAAGGCTGGGAGGAACGTGGAAGGTCTACACGCAGTTAGTGTTATTCTTACCAAAGATAAGTGTCTATTGTGTGCTAATTTATGTGTTGTGTTAATATTTATGTATTTATTCTCATGGGTTTTTCCTGTACATTTTGTATCTATATACTTGTTGTTATTATGCTTTAATCTATTCATTTGTAGAGCACTATCAGTTAATTAAACGGTATGAAAAATTGGAATTTTCAAGTGGAATTGCCTAGAAGGGGTCTGGGGATGCTATAAAGTTACAATAATCCTCCCAGGACTTGCAAGAGAATGCTTCCCCGTAAATCTCTTGTAGTAAAATCATTTTTCAGTGGAAGCCTTCCCTTGAATACAATGGCTCATACTCAAGCTCAAACTTAGACTCAAACCCAGAATCAGAATCAGAACTAGATTCAAAAGAAATGGAAATCTAAGCTCTTCAAGCCATTAGATCTGTCAGCCATCCCGAGATACCCCCAATAGATTCCTGCAAAGTATGAAAAATGGCTTCCCAGATTCACTGGTAATGATGTGACTAGTGTAGATGATCACATGAGTAATTTCTGGGCTTTCTTTCAACTCAATCCCATAAGTGATGGTTATGAGGATTTGTTGATGAAACTATTATCTTCCACTCTTCAAGATGTTGCTAGAATATGGTATGATAGTCTTTATGATGATAGTATCAAAACCATGGATCAACTAGAACAAGTTTTCCTCAAAATATGGAGTGTTAAAGAAGATCCTAATATTTTGTTAACAAGACTAAATGATATCAAGAAATATGAGAATGAGACTGTTAGGGAGTTCCATGCCAAGTGTTAACACGTAATATTGATCATGTCAAGGAGTATTTATGGTTTTCAGGGCCTACAATTTAAACATTTCTCCAGGGATTATGTCATACCATCAACTAACAACCTCCTCGAAGTGTGCAAGATATATTTGAGTTGGCACTGCGAACTAGTTAAGGAGGAGCATTGTAGCTTGGATAGGTTGTAGGCACTCACGTTTGGATTTATCGACATTCACATCATCCTTAGAACCATAAGTTAATCCATGAGGGTTTTCATCTTGTTTGAAGGTCGAGAAAGTGGATTTGGATGTTTTTTCCTTTTGGCATTGCGAACTGGCAGACAGGGGTGCTGCGAACTTATTTCATGTAGCAACTTCTTTTAAACATTTGATCATTACTCCAAAAAAGGTGATATGTTTTTTTATAATTTTTTGGAGGAGGAGAATGATAATGGCATTGAATTGCTGACCAAATTTCATCCTAACCCATTTTGTAATTCGAGAGATATAATTAAAACACCAGTACGTTGTAAACTCTTTGTTTTGCATAGTTGTTGGATATTTGCCTTGTTTGGAGGTTTCCACCTATCAAGGAAGGTTCAAATGGTCTCCTAGGAGTTAGTTGGACATGAGGTACATGTGTTCCATCTCCATATCAATTAGGATGAGCTGTTTCAAAAGGCATTTATCATCATAGACAAAATCCCAAAAAAATAGGATTTTGTCAGGCTTTTGTTAGAATCTTTTGTAACAAGACTCCTAAATGGAGGAGGATCTTATGTAACTCCTTGGTTTAGACCTCCTTAGGGTATATATATATTATTCACTATACATGAAAGGGTTTTTGATGAGAAAAGGGTTGGATTCATGATCCAAGAGAGGAGAGAGTTGGAGGAGCAATTTTAGTTGCTCATTTGTAAGCTTGAGGGCCTGTTTGTAATGACATTTTCTGACATTAAAGATTCATCAGAGCTAATATCAGATGGTGTTCTTTGTTTTTCCATTTCTTTGTCATATTCTTGCTTGAATATATTGCAGGTTCTGAGGAACATAGTTTCCATTGATGGATGGATTCATGAACAACAAAGGATCTGTTGTAGCTTTCCCATTAAATCATTGTTCATTATTTAAGAAATTTGTATCTGTTTGCAAAAATGATTTTTGTACAATGGTTGTTCTTCCTTTTTTCATATTCACCATGATTCTACTCATCATTACATATCTCTGTGTTTGATATATAGTTTGATTTCCTTTGATCTGTAGGATGTTATGACTCCATGCCCAATGGAATGCCTCTGCATACATTTTGTTGCCCTCTCCCTTTCTTTCCTAGTCTTGTTGATCCACCTAATCAAACCATTTAATCCATTTATATTCTGATGGGTACTAGGGTTACACCTAAAATAGTCTAGGTGTGACTTCTAGTGCTAACACCAAGTTTCAAAGGTTGTTACAACAAATACCTAAGAGTCATCACCCTGGAGGATATTACCTTCTATTCCTCTATACTAAGGCATTTTTAGGGAAATTTGGATTCATGATTAGGGAAAAAGGTCCAAAGACAATTCAAGAAGGCCATGAAATAGCTAAAAGAATTGAGGCTAATCTCTCCTCATCCAAGGTGGAAACTTTCTATGCCCCAAGAATCAAGGTTGATATTAAACCAAAGACATTTCAAAACAATGAGACCACCCAGGATATCAGTGTTTACTTAGCAAAGCTTCAAGAGACTATGGATGACATGGAAATAAATTAGACCTTGATGATGAAAAAAATTACCAATTTGGAGAGATCAAAACAACAAGCCTCAAAATGAACAAAGGGTTCCTAATAGTCTCACTCCCTCAAATGTTGTAGATGAGACTCCTTGGTGTTTTCAATGTAGGGATGCACATTGGGAACATGGATGTCCAATGATTAATGAAGACCCTAATCAAGTGAACATTATGAATTATACTTTCGTTGAAGATCCACAAGTGTGCATCAACATCACACTTGAACAACATGAAGAAGGCATAAAAGAAGAATTCATGGATAACTTAGATAAGGATTCAAGAGAGAATATAACGAGGAAAGAGTTACAAGTCTATAAAAGAAAAAATAAAGCACCTCAGGAACCTCCCACTAACCCCAAGATTTCTCAACAAAAAATTCCACCTCCACCAGTAAGTAGGTTTTTTCCCAATCTTTCTTCACCAAAAAATGACAATAGTAACTTGAAATTTGAATTAGAAAGTTCTTTGGTAAATATGAATGTGAAAGTATCTCTAAGAGAAATCATCAAATTCCCTTCAATGAAGAATAGGTTTAAGAGATTCTTCAAGGTACAAGATGAACTAATAGATCCCCCCATAATTCTACAAGCAGATCATTTTAGGGTACAATATGATGATCATCCACCTTTCTTTATGTCTCCGCAAGTGAATAACAAACACTTGAGTAATTTCATTCTTGACTCAGGGGCATGTGTGAATATGATGTCATTGAAGTTAATGAAACATTTATGTTTGAACACCGCAAGGCCTTAGAAAAATGTATGTGGGTATGAGTCCAGGGTTATTCCCACTCATGGTGTGATATAAAATGTGAAGGCCCACCTTTCCTGATATCCTAAGATAGTTATCCCGATGGAAATTGTAGTGATGGACGTCCCATATGTATGGGGAATGCTCTTGTCTAGAAATTTCGATGCAACATTGGGTGGCACATTACAGATGGACCTAAGTAGTATTGAATTACCTATGAATTATGGCACCTATGCTTGCTTTCCCAATATGACTATGGCCAAGGCTCAAGTTGAAGAAGTTGACATTGATTCAGAAACAAAAGAAATACTTGATCCAACCAAGAAATATCTTCTATTTTTTTCCTCAGATGACTAACCTTTTTCCAAGGAAGAGGATTTTGATGCCACACAATGGAAAAAAAATGAAGTGTACCAGCAAATGCTAGACAAGTATAAGGAAAATAATATTTTCTCTATCAAAGTATTGAGAAAGGAAGACAAAGATATATTGGTTAGACCAAGCCAATATGATGTCCTTACCATAGAATCCCACCCCCTCTCTCAAGACAATGCACCAGAGTAATACAAGAGGCAAGTGATCTCAAAAGAGGGAACTACAAGAAAGGAGATTTGGTTTTGGAGTGGGATACAAAAATGGGCCAACCCAATAATCATAAGGATTCTAATAATTCTTGGCTAGGACCATTTAAAGTTAGAGGGAAGTCTGGAAATGACACTTACTACCTGAACACAATGCAGGGAAGGAGACACCCATTACCAGTTAGTGGCCACCTCCTCAAATCCCATTGCAGGGAAGAGACTTGACTCCCTACTAACATAGGTAGGTGTAGGTAGGTATGTAGGAATTTTCATCTTACATCGCATTGTATATATGTTTTGATATCATGGTAGTATAGTTTGCATTTAACTTAACATGATTTGAAAACATGATAATGATTTACATATTTTCTTCTTACATCCTGCATTATTTTTATGTCATACTTATATGTTTGCATGATCATATTGACATTTTAGAATACAAATATTGAAATTTTTTCTTTTCAACATTTTCTTTGAATTTTGATAATTTTCTTAAGAATAAGGGGTGATAGCACCACCCTCGATGGTTTGACGATTTTGCTTGAGTTTGTAGGCATAGGTCATCCCATAAATGTTTAGGTTCTCAATCGTTCTACAGTGAGCACATGTCCCCAAGTATGAGCCTGATGTTATACCCTCAGACTAGGGGTAATTAAGGAGATCATGTCTCGAGGCCCATAGGTAGAAAACATGGAGTTTCGAGAGCCAGATTGACTAGAAGAGCCCCACAAGGGCCTGTTGAGGGGTCTTAAATCCCTTTAACTAAAAAACATGAGCCAAACCCGCCACCGAGGCCCAATTAGACTCTACAGCGTTTGATAATGGAATGGTTCTCCAGATCTGTCGATCCGGCCAAATAATCGATGGGATTTACGTAGTGATTGACAGGATATATTCTTATGAAAATTTCTCCTTCAGTTTGAATGTTCTCTTTTGTATTTTATTTTATTAGGTGGTTCTACTAAAAGATATGTGCTTGTATAAACCAGTTGGGTAAAGGGGAAATCTTAACTACTGAAGAAGGCTAAGCTTGGGATAACCCTCATACTCTAGGATGCAGAAAAATATTTTCATACCTATGACAAGCCTAGTATTAATACATCAACTTGTTGGTATTTTAATTATTGACTGAGATACAATTATTGAAAGAAAACATTCATGCAATAAAACGATGGCAAGAAAAATAGTTTCCTTTGCTCTAACCATTAATCACACATTAACACAACGATTTTCTTTCCATTATTAAAGACAAGAATTATAAAAATATTGAATCAACTAGCTTATTAATAGATTCAACAAATATTACTCATTACAACATCCATTCATGAGATAAAGTCAGAAGTAATTCCTCCTTATGATCCAATCACACACGCCTTTGATGTAAAACATAAATTTTTTCTCCGGTCCTAAACAAGACTTCTCAATTAAGGTAGTTCTGAAATAGTTCTTTACAATTCCAAAAATGAGGGTCTTTTGCAAAACCATCAACCCTTTCTAAAAGGTCGATCCTCTTGTTTATAACAAATTATTAACTAAAAATAACTATCAAAGGTGCAAGCTAAGTAAAACGAAACATCGCCAGATGGTGCTTCCATCTCTCTGTCTTCTAAGAGTCATCTAATGGTGTCACTTAAGTGGATGACTCTTCTCATACTTTGACCACTTGACAAAGAGTTCCTCACATGTGTTGGCATACGAGAATCTGTGTTGGTCCATCGGGGCAAAAATGATCTCCTTTATTTCTATTGCCTGTGCCCGATACTTGACTACTTTAACACTTAATTATTGTAATACTGCCCGATCCTTTATCGGGTTCTTCATGAAATGTTGTACTTGACCTGGCACCATGTTTTCCACCTTTTCTATCTCTGAAGTCCATAACGAGTCTTGTTTTTCATGTTGTTTGACTATGTCATGCAAATCGACAAAGTCCTCGGGTGAGCCGAATTCTGGGAGACCGATGTCTCTCATCCCCCGATTGATATTGATATAGCTTCTTTCACAATTGACCCATTTATATTGAATCTCCCATTGAGGTTCTTGGGCCATCTTCACCCAATATTCGATCGACTTCCTTATACGATCGATGTTTTTGTCCCTTAGCACTCGAATGTCGTGCTCTTTGATGTCTCATCCCTTTTGAATTGTGTTGATGTAATCAATTCTTTCCACCTCTTGGTGGGCCTTTTTATACCATCTTTCCATGTATTTTCACATAGCTAGCGCCATAAGGGTGTCTTCTTGGAAGTCAATTATCCTTGCAGTGAAAAGGTGTCACTCACTCGTGAATTTTCCATAGGCGTCTTGGAACTCACTTCTTAAAAACATCGTGGCTTGCATGGAGTCTTGGTAATATTTATCCAAGTGGCACAGATGATCCAACTCCTTTATCAAAACAAATATCTCCTCTTCATATTTCCTTGCTATATCCAGGGAGGCATCCGTGATTGCCAACCATGTGCCGATAAGCTCAGATGTTTTGGCATTCTCTGTGCTGATCAATTTCTCCTCTGTGGTGATGAGGATTGAACTGTCCAACGTAAGCCTCCTCTTCTTAGTGGTTCTCTTCATGATGGATTTCCTCTTTTGGTCATAGGAAATTTCTTGTATATCGGTGACCTCATCAACCGATTTAGGGATTTGTTGTTCTCCCCAAGTTAAAGTATTTTTCAGGCTCCTGACTATGTGTATTTGTTCAAGGCTGGGTTCCTGAACCTCTTTTATGTGTTTTGATGGCTCGACCTTAGGTTTTTTCTCATCAAATGGCAATGTACCGGAAAAAACTGAGGAATCAAGGGAAGGTTTGGTACTTACTTGGTAATCAGTTGTTGAGATGTCAATTTTCTGTTGTGGAATTTCTTCTCCTTGTTCGCCCGATCCTAGCTCATCCATCGAGCTATCCATTGGGGTTCCTGGTATGTCATGTGGCCCAACATCCAAGGAAATTTCTACCTCATTCTCATTCTGTGGATGGATCTGACTTGGAGCATTGAGACCTGGGGTGGATGCTTTCTCAAGTTAATTCTCCTTTGTAATTTTCACCGGAGTGACGAGGGACACCTCCGAACTCTCCTCATCATTGTAGATGGTAATTAAATCGAACAAGGGATTTGGTATACGTGTCCTTCCTTATGTCCTCGCTATCTCAGGTCGAGACTAAGCTTCCACTAGTGATCCGACCTGTGGTGATGGGGCTTCAAGGTTTTCTGACCTGGTGGTTTCTTCAATTTGTATCAGCTCTGTGCCACTTGGTTCTCCTCGAATTTCGATTGGGTCATTGGCCAGGATCCTCGTCATTTCTATCAGGTTAGGGTCATTTTGCAACTGATTGATGATCCTCTACACCCCTTGTATTAAGAGCAATCCCCTTCTCTGTGCCTTTGTTGTCTCTACCGCTCTGATCTCTTCCCTGGACCTAAGGGCCTCTTGAGCTGACTTCTCTATCGTTTCCACCTGTTATTCCATGCTCATGGCCTTGAACCTGGTCATGTTTGGTTTGGCCATCCTATGCACCACCTCATCCCAGTCTTGGGTGCTCTCTATGAAAATTTCATTCTCAAACTTATCATGAGCATACAACTAGCAGGATGATACTTCTGAAGCATGTTGGAGGACCAGGCCTTTAGGGTCATGATTGCAGAATTGACCTGTCTGGAATATGAATTCCAGTTGGTTAAGCCCCTCTTGTTTGGCTTGAGAAGTATCCTTCATTAGATAGAACCCTATATGAAAACCATAGGGTATGAAATCTCGTTTCTTTTCTTTGGAAAATGTGGCGTTATATCCCTACAAGATGGTTTGATAACAAATTTCTCCCACAATGAGCCAGTCTAGGACATGAGCTGGTAGGAGATGTGGTGCTTCGGTGGCCCCGAACACCCTGATGAAGGTTGTGTGTTCATCCAAGTACCAATGGCCTACCTTGACTATCATTTTCTTGGTTGTCACTGATAGTTTGGGGCATTCCTTCTTAAAAATAATAAAATAAATGTGGGCGATGAATTCATCGCAGATGAGTGCATAAGATTTCTTGTACCTGTTCTCTCATAGTATGTTGAAGTAGACATGGACTGGGAGCTCTGCAACATGCCAACTTAGATTCATGTCGGCGAAGACGTTCCTTGCGTACATGACATCGAGCAGGTACGAGGCCATGTAGAAATTTGGTGCCTCTCCTTCCTTCGGAATTTGAGCATGTTGTACACAGATGCTTAATTGTTTTGATATTATCACTCCCCAGTTGAAGTTACTCCCGACGATTGTAACTGTGTACGCCAAAGGCATCCATGCTTCTGAAAACTTGGAGCAGTCCTTTTCTCCATATAACCGGCAAATGAGAGCCATCAAATATATGTATGGCTCCCTCAGATTAATCGTTCCATACCGACCATTGCTCTAGTTAGTGAACTTATTGTCCTCCTTCCACCATGAGGCCATCAATCAGTTGGTGTCATGGAACTCATAGAACTTTCTCACAAAGTACGTGTTGAGCCACTCCTCTGGGTCCCTGAGCTTATAGTACTTCTGGACTTCTGTTGGGAGGAAAAATCTAACGCATCTACCATTCGCATCGTGGATCAAGCACTTATGCATGTCCGTATGGTCGATAAGCCATTTCAGAACCTCTATGCAGGGGAAAATGAGGGTTCTTCTTGCCACCATGTGTAAATATGATCGTCGGATGTTCAGGAACACCTGATCATCGAGCGTCCTTACGTTCAGATCACCATGTGGGATATATTTTGGGTATTATTCTCGGATAATCCTATTAAAGAGATCCCCCCACTATGGGAGAATTACTTTGGACCCAGTGCTCTCGGGAGAAGAGCCTCCGCCTATTTCAACTTCCTTTAGCTTAGGCACCAGTGGTGAGCGTCTGGTAGTTGGCTTTCTCGACGACATTTTTCCTGCAACTAGAGAAGATTTTAAAGACTGTGTAAGAAACCGGATGAATATATAAATTATGACTACCAAATTAAAAAACTTGAACACATACCTCTGTAGCTTGTTAAACCTGGTTTTGATAATCGGAGAGTCAGTATAGTCTTGAGAAACTCACTTTGCTTCTTTGAATGCTCTGGATTTCAACTTATGTGCAGAATGAATTTGTTTAAAACCGTTCTAGAGATTTAAACAGGGATGAACTTACCTTGTCGCATCAGCCATTCAATTCGGGTTATGAGTGTAATTTCATCAAATCTTCTGCCAGATCTTCGGAGGTGTTTAAACTTAAATTCATCGTGGGTTGACAGTGCGGGAGCAGGTGGTAATGTCCTCTATCGACGATTTCAAAATGTTGTTTTATAATCAGCGCACGGGATAGAAACAAATGCGAGATTGGGCATTAACTAGTTCATTAAATGTCCAAAATCCAATTGTATCTTATGTCGCAAACATCCCATCATTTCGCTCTTTCAGTTGGTGGATCGCGGGTCAGGATTGTGTTGTGAATATTTTCGTTGACATCCTCCTGCAAAAGCTCCAACGCCGATCGATATTTCCATACAAAGATGACGTGGTAAAGCTGACTAGGAGGTGTGACTAGGACCTAGGGAACCAAAAATGACTCGGGATAAAACTAGACCATACAACCCTCTTACGTGGTAAAGACACGTGACATTCGAGACCAATGACTTTAATTGATTATGTTAATCAGATTCGGGGTTTTCTTTAAGCCATACATTCTACCACCCAATCCTATATTGTCGACGCTGAAAAGTGTCAAGGATCAATGATCGGCGATAAACTTACCCAAGTGCTCTTGGATCGACTCCCTTGAAAAAGTCCCGATGTTGAAAACGCATCGGGGATCGACGATCGGAGATAACTTTATCGTAGTCGAAATGATTGTTGTGATCTTTCTGGATTTCCCCCGATCCCAATAAAGCACATTGGGCATCAAATATCTATGATTTCTTTACGTCCTTTGTTAACGTCTGTCTTTCTCATAATTTGTCGATGCCGGAGGGGATCGAATATCTCTCAAACCTTTATGCGAATAACTTATGCAAACCAAAACCACCTTTTTCCGATGCCGATGAGGATCGACGCTCGATGACTATTGTTTCTTTGTGGTTCCTTTACTTACTTGAATTCCTCCTGACGTTGAACCTAAGCACATTAGATGCAATGTTTAGCTGTCGATTCTTAATTCGGGTGTTAAGGTGCTTTAGACATGAGGTTTCACAAGTTAAAAAAAAATGACTAGGTGATAAGAGACATGAATAAAAACAAAGATAAACCATTTCCCAAAATGAAATCGAGTCAGACAGTGAATAAAACAAGTGGTACCGAAAAAGTGACAAAATTTGATAAGGATTTTTAGGGTGTGTTGAGTGCTCAACAAATGCTGACTTACTGGGTGAAATAAGAATCTATGCTCCTTCCCTGAGCTCAACTGATGTAGAAGTTGGTTAAGAATTTAACTGGTTTTTTATCAGAGCCTCTTATACCCTTGCGTTTGAAATTCCCTGGTTGGTGAATTTGGGCCTGCCTGTGGGGTTTAAACCTTTATTCCACCTTCATTTCCTTTAACCATGAACCATGCCCTCTTTTGACAAGAGTCGATTAAAGCATTCATTGGCATCAGGCCCTTTAGTTATCATCATTCACTTTCTATGGTGTTGCTTCGCTACCAGCGAACGTCTATAGCCCCGACGGAGTCACCCCGACGTCACAAACCTTGCTCTGCTGCCAATGAGCATCCATAGCCCCGACGGAGTTATCTGCATACCCTCTCCTACTTTGCACTCATTTGATATAATTGATTTTATTTTGGCAGAATTCCCTGAGCGAGTGAGAGAGGGGACATCTGTTATTTGCAAAATGTGATGGTTAAGGTGAATTTTTGCTAGCTCTGTCTTGACGTACATGTGGTTCTTTGCATCTTACCATCTTTCCCTTTAGGTTTTACCAGACCACTAGGCAGACACTTCATCACTTTTCCACAATTGTTTATTTTCACAGGTTAGATACAAAACTCCTTCAAAACAACCACAATTCTCCTAGCGCTTCTTGTGTTGTATGTAAGCATGAGTCAGGAACAAAGTTTGTTATACTGCATGAACTAAGGTCAACTAATGCCTTGGGGAACACAAACTTCAAAGTGCAAAAAATACTATAACAAGAAAACAAAAATGAAGAACTCTGCAATCACCTTACCTAAAAACAAAATATCATGAAAACACATACATATTTTTTTTTTAACAGAAATATTGTTTTAGGGCTTGGCCATTCACCGAGAGGGCATCAGGTTCCCCCTCAGAGTTTGAAACCAATACGTTCCTACCCCAAGTTTCTCGACTAGCTGAAAAGGTCTGAGCCATAGATTCTGAAACTTCGAATGCTTTCACATGTAACCAAGAATCTTTCAGCTAGGAAACTCAAGGGAACTCACTATCAGGAAAACTACCAGAAAACAATAGTTGCAAACACTTGTTGTTACAGTGAAACTCACACAGGAGTTCACTCTCCAGGTGTGAAAACATGGCTCTCCAGTCTTCAACTCCAAAATCCTCCAACATACTCTAGAATTCTCCCTCCATGGTTGTTCTAGCTCCAAGCTCTCTTTTCTACTATCTACTTGTTGTTCATGCACAAAATTGACTAACTAAAATTTTTTTAACTGCCCATACAAATTTCCTCTCCTTTGGTTTGCTTACTTGAATTACACACTTTGCTAAGATGATTTTACTTAGCCCCGATGCTCCCAATAACTATGGGATTTGACTTCTCACACCCACACTCTTACATGCATTCAATGATTGGCTTTGGGGACATTCAATCAAAAAATAGACTTTAATACATAATGATAATAAAATTCAGGAATGTGGGTGGAATTAATAGACATGGCTAATTGTCCCTTGGACCCCTCTCTTATCCATTCTCCTAGAACTTTCTCTCTGATGTGGATTAATTCATCCCCCATCTTTGTCCATGTCTTATTAGAAGCTAGAATCACATTTTATTTATTAAAATTCATAAATACAATTCACATATACATCACTTTGGCCATAGCCACATATTATATCTACATTAAGCATTAATTAAACTAGGGATTATAGTGGGGATGTCACAAGTTTTCTCTCCTCACGAAGATCACATCCCTCATATACATGTAGGGCCTTCCAAAATCTACACCACATACATGAAGGGGTATTTCATCTAACTCCACTTCATCAATAAAACCTGCACTTATATCAAACTTGACCGTACACTATTTTGTGACCTTCAACTATGCATCCTTATTTACCCATCCCAATGGATATGGGCTAGGATGATCATGAACTTCGAACCCAAACTTTCTAATTACATCGAATTCTATAAGGTTGGATTGTGAACCAAAATTAAATAGAGCACACACCTTGGTATTTTGACCCGGATCTTAATATGGAAGAGTTATGTCATATCCTTCTCTTCCTTGTGATGAAGACTACTCAGATTCATCTCCTTTTTCACTAAAGTGTAGACAATCTTCTCATCCACATCTGAGTTACTCTGTACCTGATTGCCCAAATCCATTCCTAGTAGGTTGTTCTTATTAGCATCTTTCTTACAATTCTTTGGATTCATCTTTAGATGTAGTTTCCAACACTTATCTTCAATATGAACATATATTTTACATTGGTTGCAGTGGTTGTTTGGATCCTTCGACTGATATGTAGTGGTTGTCACTTTCTTGTCTTTTCCTTTCCACTTATTCTTCTCCTCCTTGGAAGCATCTTGGTAGTCTTTATGTTTAGAAACACTTGGATTCCCTTAAGTTATGACCTATGTTCTCTAGATATTATTCTTTCACATAGTCCTCACTAATGAGCCTTGGTTTGAAAAGCATCACTTGCTTTCACAAACAATTGTAGATACTTGAGGAGTGCATCTAGATTATTGGGAAATATACCCAACATGATCACCATCTTCTTGAACTCGATGATGTACTATCACACACTCTACCCTTACCTTTTCATTAAGTGATTCCAATGGATCCATGGGTCCTCTACATACCCAATAGGTTAGAACTAGGACTTGATGAGGGTTTTAAAAACCTCCCACTTAGTTATTATTGGATCACCCTATAGCCTAAGTGTCTTCATGTGGATTTCCCACCATGTTACAACATGACCCTCTAATGTCAATCGGGAAAATGAAATTTTCTATTCTCCGTATATATTATGAACACATAAATACACGTCTAGCTATTGCAACTAATGATTCAACTTAACAACATCGATGTCACCTTGGTATGGCTTGATGTCCACTTTCACTTTTATTTTAAATATAGGTTGTGAAGGAGTGATGTCACTATAACTCGGTTGGTATTTTTCAAGATCCTTTTTCAACACCTTTTATAGTTCTTCACCATCTCATAGTTTCTCATCTGATCCGACTTTTGAGTTATAGCCACCAACCTCCCCGAAAGGTCAGAACTTGTTCATTAGATCCGCCATGAGGAAGGCCATGTTGTGAGAGATATCAACCAATTTCTCTTCCAAACTCACAAATATCTCTTCTATGACATCCCAAGGGTCATTATGATTGGACTCATCTGCCATGGCTACAGTTTTGCGATTTCCTTCTTAAGCCAATTCCTAGATCCTGCAAGTGCAACTTCCCATAAAAACCCCAAGGAAAAATTCTATGATACTGATATGATCTGTAAACTACTATGGATATTCAACTTGAACAATTCGTCACAATAGATCTTGTAATATTCTAAAATAATTTATTATGTAGGTTTATTTCCTTATATCTCAAATTTATTATCACTAGTTTATTGCTTGAATTGATGAAAATAACTAAAACACGAAAAATGAAAGAACATGAAAATGAACACACCACACACCATCCAAACAAATGAAAAAAAGAAGTATCTTCCAAAACTTGAAATGGGAGAGAACCTGGCTAGAAGGTGAGGTCTATGCTTTTCTCTCTTTTCTTTAGTTATGAAAATGCAAATACAAAGAAAGGGTCACTCAATATGTAGTTGAATTTGACACAGTGTCTAGGATGGCTACTACAAAATATTATTCCTCTGTTATTTTCTCAAATCCCACTCCTAGATGTTCTTCTCAACTATGGGACAAGTACAATTCTAAAAGAATAGAATGCCCTCTTATCCTAGCAACCCAATATTTATCATAGTTTGATAATAGGCTAGGGTTAGGTTTTTTGCATGCTTCAACCCTCAATTAGTGTTAGGGTTTTGGACATTCTAGATTATTCTTTAAATTCCACACATGGTTGGCGCCATAGGCGAGTAATGGGGGATGACGTTGCATCCACTCAGTACCATGGTGGTCAACAAGGTAGGTCTAATTGTGAGAGGAAAAACTTTCACATGCGAACTCTAATTGAGGTGATTTTCACAATGTTGGAAATCTCTTAGTGTGTAGAATATAATCAATAGGATAAGAGTTATGCTCATGAATTTTTGTCCACCAAATGTTCCATTTGATACCTTAGAATGGATCTATAAGTTTCTAGACCCCAAATATCCAAATTGAGACCTGCCACCAAAATGGGCCATGCAAGCCAATTCCTTCCATTTTTCCACCTATAAAATACCAATATAGATGACAAATTATATAATGATCCATTCTAGATCATAAACCATAATCTATTAATTTACTAATTACTTTATGTATAGAAGAAGGTTTGCAAACCCAACATTCAACTATAATATATTAATTAATTACTTTCTTTGTGCTTAGAAGAAGGATTTATTAAAATATTTTTGGTTGAAGACCAACCACTTTCCTAAGATCAATATGAGAAAGTTTGATGGCAAGGATCCAATCACATGGATACTTCAGATGGAGCATTTATTTTATCTACATGATGTGCCACAATCTTATGTAATTTTATTGTAAATTTTACTTTTCCTTTTACCATCATATTATTTTTAAGTTGAAAAAAAATTTAAAATATTTTTAATAAAATTGCAAATCTTTGTATTTTTAAATCAGATTGTCTTTTCTAAAAGAAGCTTATTAGAGTATTTAAAAAGGGACAAATATAAGGTTGGTGTCCATGCATAAAGGCATCTTTAATTATATTAGAAATGATGGTGAGGAGATATTTTATCATTAGAGATGTTATCAACACCCCATGATGGTTGATTGGTTGAAGTGTGAATATGTTTGATGATTTGCCTTCCACCCTCCTATGCAAAAAAAAAGTACCTCACTAGTATTATTCCATAGTACCCCTTTCCCATGCCTTCCTAAAAAAGGCCCATTACTAAGTCAGATATTCCTAAAATCTGTCTTGGAATTATTTCAATGATATCAATATCTCTTTATACAAAAATTAATCCCATAATGGTTGAGAGATATGGCTCACAACAACATATAATCTCCAATATATCATTATCATTATGCCAATGGGGGTATCCACAAGGGAGTGGTGTCTCTTACTAACATAATGGTTGATTAGTTGCAAAGTGAATATGTTTGTTGTTTGGCCTTCCCCCTCCTTCTATGCAATTGAAGAAAAAAACAAATATCTCATTGGTAGTACTCTACAGTGCCCCTTTCACATGCCTTCCTAAAAAATTACATTAATAAGTTGGATACAGCTAAAATATGTGTGTATTAGAATTGTTTCTACAACATAAATACTTCTCTATAAAAAAAATCAATCCCACATTGGTTTAGAGATGTGGCCCTAAACACCATATAAGCTCCAATATTTCATGATCCTTATTCCAATGGGGATAGCCACAAGGGAGTGTTTCCTCCATATAACATAATGGTTGATTGGTAAATGTCTGAATATGTTTGTTTTTAGTCCTTCCCCACTCCCTTTATACAAAAATAAAAAATAAAAATAAAAATCTCCAACTAGCAATACTCCATAGCAGATATGCCTAAATTCTAGCTGTCGTTTCCAAATTCAATCATTTTAGCCTTCGAATTTCAATGTGAAGTTTATGGATCCAATGTTGGGGTCAGTATATTTCCTTGCTCATATTTTTGGTGCTAGAGAAATATGAAGTTTAAGGATTGGAAGTCCATTGTAGACGTATTCATTCTATATATATTCCTAAAATCTTGCCACTAGAAATTAGGATAGCTATATGAACTGTACAAATGCAAAAAATATTTGCATATGAAGATCAATTTCTTATAAGAAATAAATCAATTATAAAGTCATAAAAATTCTGATGATAAATTCTTAAAACCTTACCTTGGGGTTTTCAGCTAATGGCAGTGTACTACATGGTCAAACAACATGTTAAAAATCACCCACAAAAAGTCTCGAGTAATTATAATGGGCAAATTTATCTCGTCCAAACCAATGATATCCATGATCCTTCCCACTTCTTTGAACACTTCCTTGGCATCGTCACATGAATATTTGTAATCATTGCCTAATTTTTAAAAGGTATATATACTACCTGGACCAAGTATATATCCTTTGGTTGAATAAAGCACCTCCCTATTTTTCGAGTGATGTTTTATTTCCCACTAAAATGGTTAAATTTTTCTTTAAAAAGATTTGCGACCTAGTTGTATATATTAGTAATACAAAATGTATTCCTGGCTTGATTCCATTGAGAAAAATTATTAGAAAATTCCTCCATATTCAAAATAAGAATTGTTCTTATGTCTTTTTTTTAGGAGAAACTATTGATTCTACTGACATATTCCCTATTGAACTATCCTAGAATCAGTTATATTTTTCCAAACATATAAAAACCTAGATTTAAACAGATACATGGTCACTATGGGCCCCCTTCTAATCCTCCCTTGAAGGATTGTTCTCTTGCTTCACCGGTTCCATATCCTCCTCACCTAGATCTTGTTGGACTAAATCTTCTTCCTAGGCCTTTTCTAGACCTGAGCCAATTGATATCCAATTCTATGTGCTTCGAGCCAAACCAATCAACATATGCCATAATATGTTGCATTCCTCTTCCAACTTTTCTATTTTCCTCCTTTGTAGAACCATCATTTCCAAAACCTATGCTTCCCCTTGATTCAAGGTAACCTCCTGATCATAGAATCAATTGGTGTAGTTTGCAATTGCTAAGTAATTGGTTGAAATCAAAATTTTGTGGCACCTCAAAACTTGTTGTAGTCCCAATATCTCACATATAGTACATCGACCTAGATGCATGTGCTCCTCCATATTCAAATTCATGAGTTCAGACTCTAGGGCCGAACCAAAATATACTACCATGGAATAGTCTTCTATCATATTCCAAATTGCAAGGGAAGCCACCAGATTGTAATACATGTTCAAGGACTTCTTTAGAATGTGTGAACTTGAAAATATTCAGTTAGGTTCCAAGGCCCTTGGTACATTATATAGCCAACCAATTTCTTGACTAGTGATGGGATTGGGGCTTCCAAAATTCACTACCAAAGATTTAATCCACAACAACATTGAATTTAGTTTTCACGAAGATATCCCATCTTCATTTTCCATTTCAAACAATAATGACATTTCACCCCTCATCCCCTTCTCCAATGTACGTGGAAGTATGAAGGGGATTAATGCATGCCCACTTTGCATGGGAACAAGTTGTCACTTCAATTTGCATGGGCATGTTGACTTAACTCCACTATGCATCAAATATTCCATTATATTAACTAAATAATTATGAGAATGGAGATAATACAATGCCCCATTTTGATCTTAGTTTTCCAACCTCTAAATGGGAAGTAGAGTTGGCCAACCTATTTGCTTGTCAATTCAATTCTCTTAAAACATGGTAATATTCAATAGAAACAAAACACTTTGATTCATGTTAGGTTCTAGATATCATCCTTTCAAGGATACAAATTTTTAGGGTGGTTTTATTTCTCATATGATTTATGATTAGAGATGAATTGCCAATAACTATTAAGCCTCTAATATGGATTGAGTATAGAATCTTTAGCCCTTGATAAAGCACCAAGGCCTCAACTTGGTTATAAGGCCTCAACTTGGTTATTTGTGACTAAGACAAACCCCAATTCAAAACTTAGTTCAATTTCTCTCTGGGAACCAAAGACAATCCCTTCCCACTCCTACCAACCCTAATTTTTTGAGCAATATTACAAATAAAGACATACCAAATAAATATTGTTTTTTATATAAGTCTCACTTTTCCTTTTTCCTTTTTAGCATTCATTAGACCTTGATAATATGAAATTAATTCGTTCAATAATTTTTCCATCTCTCTTTCACTCAAGACTTTAGTATGGTTGAGAATGACATCTAGCTCTAGGGTTAGGCTTGTGATGTTAATTATGTATTGATGCATTTCTTGCATAATTTAAGGGCTAAAGGGATAGCAGGTGAATGGGTTAACCACTTCGTATTGTATATCCCAAATAGTCTCCAATGCGTTGCAGTTGTAAAGAACCTGATCCAACTCTTTAGAGCGCATTAGTCGAATTAGATCATTATATGAAAATTCTTGCACCAACCTATCAACATTCTCACGAGAAATCATAATACTCTTGGAATCCACTTTGATAATGAAATCCAAAGATATATATTTGCATGGTTATGGGAATCTATTGTATAGAAAAGATCCAATGGTATGGTTATGGGTATCTGCTTATACCACTGGTAAGATAAAGTTTTGAAGCTTTGATGTATATAAATAAAAATAACATATTTTATTATAATTTATAGTTATTTTACATGTCACTTTCACAAGAAATGTCGAATGGAGGTATTTTTTTTCAACATTTTTCATTCTTAGTTATACTTGAAGATTTATAATGCCAATGTTTTGAGTTTACAATGATATGTCCTTATATTGTATAATTCATGTCCAGTTTATATATGTTATACTTGGCATAAACTCTTAATTTTCATATTTGTCATATTTCAATTGCTATGAGAAAAGGAGTTTTTAGGGTTATGGATATTGTTTTTCTATGGTTTTAAGTACAAAGTGGTATCATCGTGCTATAAGTGAATTGTGGAAGGATGGTATTGAATACAAGGAAAGGTGATGATGGATTTTTAATTTTAGTTGTTTCAATTTCAATATTGATTTTGTTGATTTTCTTAGTTTTTAAGAAAGGGATAATGAATTCTTGATTGTAGATGTTTCATTTTCTATATTGATCTTGTTGGATTCTCATGATTAACAATTTAATTTTTTTTTTTTTTTTTCTATTTATATTTTTAAACTTAAGTGGTTTATAAGAGAAAATGAATAATTCATTATCCACCAAACCTAACATTTGACAATATCATATGAAGGTTTAGTTATGCTATGCCTTGTGTTGTTTTGTTTTTTTCTTTTTTTTCATCCAAAATCTTATGCCATTATTTGTTTTTTATTTTTTAATATTTCCTCCAAATTATTATATCATTATTCATTTCACATCTAATATTGTCAGTAGTTCTCCTTTACTCCTTTAGGGGAATATATATAAGGTTTTTGAGTCTACAAGAATTTACACCTTCTCTTTTCAAAATGCCTAATCTTTTCACCAATTCAAAAGTCATTGTAGGAGATCATCATCAAAATAGTAAAACAATTCTTAAATAAAATAATTTTAATCTCAATATATTTATGATTCCAATTAATAATAATAATAATAATAATAATAAAACTCCTTTAACTTACTTTAATTACTTTAACATTCCCATTTATTCATTTAAGAGATATACAATTATATATATTAAATCTTTCCTTTAACTTTTTAAATATATTTCCAAGTCAATAAAAGTCGAGTCTTTTAACACCTACCCATCCATTTCAATGAACTCCACTCGTCCCACTATGCATGTCCCCTACTCATCCATTCCAAAGCCTTTGACTTATTCTAACTATAAAATTTAACTCGAAATTATTTAAAGTTTAAAAAGGAAGGATTTAAAATACTTTTAATTACCGATTTTTTTTTTTATAATTATATATTATATTATTTTTATTTATGATTGAAAAAAAAAGTTTTATATTTTTAATAAAATTATAATTTTTCTTTCTTTTTATAAGTCATATTATCTTTTGTAAAAGAAGTTTATTTGACTATTGACTATTTCAATAAGGGAAAAAGAAAAGGTTGATATCCATGCATAAAGGGCGTCTTTACTTTTATGGGATGTGATGGGAGCACCCTCTCCCCATCCCACTTTAAATTATTTAAAGTTGAAAGGAGAGGCTTTAAGATATCTTTAAATATTTTATGTTTTTTTAGGATTATATTATTTTTATTTAAAAATTTGATAAAAGAAGTTTTAAATTATTGTTAATAAAATTGTAAATTTTTATATTCTTTTAAAATTATATTATCGTTTATAAAAAAAGTTTATTTGACTATTTTAAGTATGGACAAAGATAAGGTTGGTATTTATTAAATGTTTCTCTTACAATGATTTCTAAATTCATGATAGTAAATATATTGTTTTGTAAAGCATCAGGGTTGCAGGTTGACTCTTCGAAGACAACGATGCACCATGAAGGCTTTACAGATTTAGAGCTGGTACCTTTAAGATCTGTGCTCCTGCTTATTTTCTCAGCTTTATATTTAGGTTTCAAATATTTGGGCTTTTATTTGAAAACAGGATCTCAGAGGGTGGCAGATTAGTCTTGGCTTTTAACCAAAATTGAAAAAGAGATAGGAAATTGGTGCTATAAATGGCTTTCGTTGGGTGGAAGGTTTATATTGATCAAATCGGTTCTGGAAAGCCAATCCATTTATTGGATGGCTGTGGAATTAATTCCAAAACTTATTATTATGCAAATCCGTAAAATGTGCTTTAAGTTTTTGTGGAATGGAAATATTACTTCAAGTCATATCCATTTATGCAATTGGGAGGTATTATCCCGACCAAAATCGAGTGGCGGATGGGGTCTTAGAAATTTAACACATTTCAATATTGTGTTGTTGGCAAATACTCTTTGGCACACGCTTTTTCGCAAAGGTATTTGGCATAGCATTGTGATGTATAAATACATAAAGCACTATGATGTGATTAAATGGGCAAATTTCCATCACAGTACAACTTCAAGGATCTGGAGAAACTTATTAAAATCGATGCATTTGTTAACACATTGGCATAGCTGGTTGCCGGACTCGGGGGAACAAATTTATATTGGAAGAGATTATATCCTGGGAATGCGTGAAAGCTCTTTGTTGTCACAGGATCTTCGTGATCATCTAAACAGGAAGGAGATCAATTTGTTGGTCAACGCAAAATGTCCAGAGGAAATAAGTGATCACACAGGTAATTGGCTATGTAGTGTCTCTTTGGATCTAAATGGAACTCTCACAGAGGAATGGAATAGCTATACAAAGGGCCTCTCAACTACTGGTGTTATCCTTGGTGAATCAAATGATAAACTTTTGTGGACGAGAGGAGATGCGACAGGTAAAACTACAGTAAAAAATATATATCTAGCTCTAATCTCTACTCTAAATTACCAATCCATGGCGACTTGGAATCAAAAAATTTGGAATTGGGATATCCAATTAAAGATAAAACTTTTCACTTGGCTGGCCATTTCCCGTAAGATTTTAACCAAGGATGGACTTCAGAAAAGAGGATGGGAAGGGCCCATTTTATGTGTTTTGTGTAAAAGGAACTAAGAAATTTAGATCATATGTTCATTGATTGTAGTTTTACAAAACATATCTGGGTAGTGTCAAAGTACTTGCTGAATTTAAAAAGGACTTGGGCAGGATAGGATGTTGTTGATTGTTATCGTCAATGGATCAATGACAAGTTGGTATTACCAGAATTAGCAACCTTAACTTGCTGGTGTTTATGGCTTGAAATAAATAAGTGCATATTTGAAAATGCGGCTCCCTCTGTCCATTCAGTTCTATATAAGATCTTGGGACTGTACAGACTGGATAATCCCTCCTTACCTCAATCCTCCATAAAGGGATGTTTTATCCAATATGAAGAGGGCTCCTCCATTGATTTTTTCAACGGGGCATCAAGAAGTGATCGATCATCTTGTGGAGTGGTAGGGGTGATTAAAACTATTGATAAACTTGCTTATAGACGACATATAAATTGTGGTAGAGCAACAAATTCAAAGGTAGAGCTCATGGGCATATGGGCTACCCTTACTTTAGCCAACCATCTTTCTCTTCATAGGCTACAAGCCTTTGGAGACTTAAAAGTGATTATAGAGTGGCTTAATGATAGGGGTAAATTGGATATCTGCTCCATTGAAGGCTTGAAGAAACACACAAAAGATTTATTCAAAAATTTCCAGGTTCTTAGCTTCCACCATATTTATAGGGACTTCAACAAAGAGGCCGACAAGCTCTCAAAATAATCTCTTCTAGCTCCTGAAGGAAAGATAACATACTATTAGTGGGAACCTGGAGGAGCTGGGCAGACAAAGCATTTAGATATATACTGAATTTTCTAGCCAAGATAGGGCTTTCTGTTATTTTGTACCTCTTTAGTTTATGATACTTTGATCAATTTTCTGATAGGTTTTTTAATACAACTATGTTTTTGTTATCCAACCTTTTTGATAATTTCATCGGCGATGTAATATTTTTGTAATGGATGGATGTCTGGGATAAGATTTCTGCCATATGTCTTTTGGTGTAGCCAGGATATCCATGTATAATAGTATGTAAAAAAAATTATATATGAATATAATTTTGAGCCAATTTTCTCTTGGAAAAAATAAGTCAATAATTTCTCAATTCATGATAGTAAATAAACATGTAGTTAGGGAAATTTTATAAGCTTGCTAGTAGGGGACAATGGAGATTCTTGAAAATATGTTTAAATCTCATATTAATAATGTAATATTTTGTTTCTCATAATTAATATTTCATTTTCATAATTAGAAATAGTATAAAGAAATGAAATCCAAACTTTGTAATGAAATATTATTATTAAGATAATATCGTAATTATTTGTTTTAGTTATTTTTTATGTTGTAATAATATATAAATTAAAAAATATTTTAGATTACAATGTATAGAAATAATGATACATTTTAAATATTATTTCAAGAAGGTTAATAGAGGACAAAGAGCAACTACAATATTGAAATTATTAATTTAATTTGTATTAATAATTATATGAATATATTTAACATAATATTGAAACTTTATTTAATTAAAAAATGAGAAACAAAATCGAAAATACATATATAAAATTTTAATATCTTTTTAAAATTAAA
>SNQJ01S0033891.1:108041-118688 GCA_010110895.2 Picea sitchensis
ACATATATAAACTTCAAACATCTTTGTAAATTTGAAGTATTATTCTTGTTTTGATTGGAAAAAGCTAAATAATACTACTCTTGTAATATGAAAATAAAATAAAAGTCAATGATATAGTTGGTTGATAGCAACAACAAACTAGAGCAAATGCTTGTCATGGATAGTGTATTGATTTATTCGATTTTCATGTTTACTCTAGGCTTGAAGAAAAACATACATGCATTAAAAGTTTTTCATATCCAGAACTATAAAGTGAGTAGTGTTAAATCTTTTTACTTAAATAATTTTTAAAATAATATTTAGTGTAGTTTAGTCTTTGTTTTATAGTGATATTTTAAATAAATATAATGAAAATATTTTTAATAAATTATGTATTTGTAATAATTAAATAAAAATATTTACATATTAATTTAATATAATTTTAATTTAAAGCTCTCTATTTAGGAAACTAGTTCCTAAGCTTCCATTTCCTTGATGTTGAAGCTCCCAAGTTCCCAAAAGAGTTCCCTGCCAATTGGGGACGTTTTGTACCAGCTCTCAAGCTCCCTCAAAGTAAGGAAGTAGTATGAGAGATGATGGAAACGCTAGGAGTGATTGGTAGTCTAAATGTTCTACCTTTTGGGAGTTTTTCTGCGACTTATTTTGTTTGATTTTGCTCGAAATCCGGTGAGGAATGGTTGGATCTCCAGATTTGAGTGGCTAAGTTTGTATAATCCAAGTGCCTTAAGGGTTTTTCAGCAAGCTGGATCTATTTATGCATTTAGAAATGCAATTTAAATAACAGGATTTTATCCAAATTTACTTCCCACCAAAAAACTCAAAAAATAAAACATTTAACCAATACCAAAAAAAATTAATAATATAAATAAAACTTCCAAAAATATTGCTATATTAATATAGTATAGTGATGACTTATAGAGGGTGGGAGGGCGCGGTCTTATTAGAGAAAAAATATATATAAGTCGCTCGCCCCCTCCCACCCTCTATAGAAGGTGGGAGGGAGTGGGAGGGAGGGGCTTATTAGAGAAAAAATATATATAATATATATTTTTTCTCTAATAAGGGTGGGAGGGGATGGCTTATTAGAGAAAAAGTATATATAATATATATTTTTTCTCTAATAAGCCTGCCCTCCCACCCTCTATTGAGGGTGAGAGGGGGGCTTATTAGAGAAAAAGTATATATAATATATATTTTTTCTCTAATAAGGGTGAGAGGGGAGGGCTTATTAAAGAAAAAATATATATAATATATATTTTTTCTCTAATCCCTCCCACCCTCTACTGAGGATGGGAGGGAGGGTTTGTTAGAGAAAAAATATATATAATATATATTTTTTCTCTAATAAGTCCCCCGTCCCACCCTCTACTTATCCAAATGTCATATTTATCCATCCGAGTTAAAAACCTCAATTTGTTATATAGGTAACTTGATTCATTTTCTAATTACTATACCGCTACGGGCATGAGCGTCTTCATCCAAAATTGCATTCCTCATTTTATTAGTGAAGTATTTTATTTGGGGAGTTATACGAGGGAAAAAAAGAATGACCTCCATGTAAATTGAATATGAATACGAACGTAATTATTGACCCTTCAGTTGGCCAAGGGAATAGCAACTCGGGTCCATTTTATGTTTGTTAATAAATTAACTCAAATAAGAATAGGCTTTGTATTGGCTAGTTGATAGTGTAAAAGACCACACTATTTTCTGATGAATATGATGGCTGAGAGATAATACACATTTATAAAAGGGTTAAGAAACTTATAAAAAAAAAATGAACAATGATGAACATTTGAATGATGAATATTTGAAAAACAGTAGAGTTTTATTATTATATGTAATATTTTATTAATAGTGTAATATTTTATTTTTTTATTAGTTTTTGTATTTTTCTATATTGATTGAGAGATGTGATTCACAATAACATATAAGCTTCAATATATCATTATTTTTATGCTAACGAGGACAACTGTAAGAGAGATGTTTTTTATTAACATAATGATTAATTAGTTGCAATGTGATATGTTTAAAATCTATGCATCTTAAAATTATTTTTACTAGAATTCTCCCATGATAAATAAAGTTTTTCAAATTCTTGAATTCAAATTATCTTTATAAATATTTTTTTTTCTCAAAACTTATTTTATATATTAAATCATTTTTTTTTAATTTTTTAATATATCTCTATTTCAAGGAAAATATTTTAACACTCAACCTACCCATTCCAACTAGCTACACTCATTCCAATATGCTTATCTACCCATTCCAACTAGCTCCACTCATTCCAATATGCTTTAACTTACTCTAATGATTCAATTCAACTCTAAAGTTTAAAATATTTTTTTTAATTGTAATTAAATTTTTTATAATTCTATTATTTTTATTTAAAATGAAATAAAAAAATTATAAAAATTAATAGAAATTATAAATAATTTTAATAAAATAACAATTATATATATATATATATATGACTATTTCAACAAAGAAAAAAAAATAAAGTTGGTCCATGCATAAAGAACTTCTTTACTTTTATGTGATGGAAACACTAGCTCCACCCCTTCTAACAAGCTCCACTCGTCCTCCTCCATTTCAATGCCTGGGACTTAATAAAATCTAAATCTAAATTATTTAAATTCTTAGACTTCATAAAATCTAAGTTTAAATTATTTAAAGTGGAAAGGGAGGTTTTTCAAATATTTGAAATATAAATATAAATTTTATTTTGAAAAGAAAAATTTTAAATATTTTTAATATAATGATTTTTTTTTTCATTTTTAAGATATTGTTTTTAAAAGAAGTGTTTAAGATTGTTGGAGATGTTATCATCTCTAAGAATCATGCATGCATAAGTTAAAGGGACTTTCACCTCCACACTTAGAATAGAGGGATAATTTTGGGATGTTATTGCAAGTCAATTGTAAAAGGAGTTGTTGATATGACATATATGCAAATAGGGAGCTTTACATCCACACCTAGAAATGACATAAAGATAAATGGAGGGATGATTCGTGTATATGTTATTGCAAGCCAATTGTAAAGAAAGTTGTTGATATGGCATATTTGCAAATAGAAATTTAAACTTATTGTTGAGCATACCATACCATATGTATTGGAAGTTTCAAGGAGTGGATGAGTGAATGAGAATTTTTCTTTCAATTTATATTATCATGTTTTTATGTTAAAGTAAAAATAGTTTTTATTCTAACCATTAATTGAATAGTTAAGGAATATTTACTTGATTGTATTTATTAAAAAGATCAATATATTGATGTGAATCAATTACTATTGTCTTTGTCCAAAGTAGGTAAAGACTAATAAACGAGGAAGACTTTATTATTCCACATAAATAAAGAAAAAAAGTTATTTTACATTGTCTCTGTCCAACTTAGGTAGAGACTAATAAAGAAGAAAGACTTTATTATTTCACATAAATAAGGAAAGGAGGAAAACGAAAAGGTTCTTTTACATTGGAATCCAAGTCCTCGTCAAAAGTAGGTAGAGACTAATAAAAAGGAGAAGGGCTTTATTATTCCACATGAATGAAGAAAGGATAAGAAAGATAATATTGTTTTATATTTAAATTCAAGGTTTAGGAGTATGTATTATTAGTCCTTGTCAAATCAAGAGTATATTTTTAATTAAATCAAAGTGATTTGATTTTTTATTAGTTTATCTTTTTTCCCTCCATTTTTTTCATAATGTTATCTTATGTTTTGAAAAATAATATATTAAACTAAGTTTTTTCATTTGTAAAAATAAATTTTAAATTTTAAACATTTAATTTTCTCAATGTTGAAAGACATCATTGATGAAACATAAATCTGCATTTTAATTGTCATAGAAAAAAATAAAAATAAAATATTTCTACATAGCCACATTACTCATGGCTTTAAATACAGAGGACCTTGCCTTGAATGAAGACTGTATGAGTGTATTGTGTTAGCATCCCAAAGTATAATGTATAATGTCAAGTCATCTAAACAGATCAAGATGTTAGATATGCCATTCAATTCCCTCAAGAGGCAGTTGGTTGTGCATTTACATGACATACTCAATAAGCAGTTGTTTGGGAAAGTTTTGAGCAACATAAATGACATTCCAAAGGAGAATTCACTTTTGTGAATGGTGTTCTGGAAGATAGTTCAACTTTTGTGAATCGTGTTGTGGAAAAGACTTTTTTTTAAAGTTTACTTATAAATCTTATTTAACATAATATTTAAAAAATTTAAATATTTTTGTAAATTTAGAATTTTATGAACTCATTTTGCAATTGGTGGACAAGCACCTAAATGGGATGTAAATCCCTAAGAGTGCAAGTGTATTTGTTAGAAAATAAAAATAAAATAAGAAATAACATATTTCAAAATTAGTTGAGGTTGTCACATTTTCAAAGACCATAAATAAGGTTCACATGTGGTAGAATTTTGTGTGTGGTGGGATGGGTATCCTCCAAGCATAGGTGGTAAAAGGTTGTATGTGATAGGATGGGTAGCCTCCATACTCTGGACTACTTCGAGCTACATAATTTCTATTCCCTCCATTTTCCAACAAATGTTTTATATAGCTGATATAATCTCTTCAAGGTTATGGATTTCATAAAATCATGGATATAAAAAAATATCCATAATAGGCAGCTAGGGCGTAGGTGGGTTGTTGTTATTAGTGTGTTCTTTGGTATGGGCCTTGATCAACCAAGGTATGGGAAACACTGACAGGTGGTTGAAATAATAACTATATAGAATTTCCATTTATGGAAGATTTCAATGGTTAAATAGTATTTTTGTTGAATGTTAGTTATCTTTGTAACCTATGTAATTCATGAGGAGTTGTGGATGGTTTTCAACTATGGCTACATAAAGCACTAAAACTCATCTTATTGCGGGTAAATTTTCTCACCTTGAAGTAGCTAGATAAATTAGTTTTCTTTTGTTTTATATTAGATTTAAAGTTAATTAGAATTATTTGGGGGGACAATCTATTGTCTTTCCCCTTTAGTCTTTTAATTCTTAGTGGAAACCAGACCCACATATTGCTTGGAAACGCTACCCAAAATGAGAGTAGGTCTGATTGGGACCTACCATCGAGCGTTCTCCCTTACCTGATTGACAAGCCATTTGGACCCGTCAACACCATGTTATCTATAAAGAGGACATGTAAACATGAAACAGATGAGGGCATAAAATAAAATATTTTTTCTACACTGACATCTTAGTGGAAAAATATTTTATTTTATGCCCTCATCTATTTTATTTTTACATGTCCTCTTTATAGATAACATGGCGTTGACGAGTCCAAATGGCCTGTCAAGCAGGTAAGGGAGAATGCTGGATGGCAGGTCCCAATCAAACCTACTCTCATTTGGGGTAGCATTTCCAACCAGCATGTGGGTCTGGTTGCAATTAAGAATTGAAAGAAGAAAAAGGGAAAGACAATAGACTGTCCCCCAAATAACTCTAATTAACTTTAAATCTAATATAAAACAAAAGAAAACTAATTAATCTAGCTACTTCTAACCTATCCTGCAAGAGCAAGAGTAATAGAAATGAATAAAATTAATGATAGAGTTATTGAAAGCAAAAATAATTCATGTCGGTCAAAAACACATTAACCTAATGAAATTGCATATTTGATCACAATTGACTGCAGATTAAACATGTAACATCGCTATTGTATTCATTGGAAATCATAATAGTATGAGTAATTCCAAACATAACACATAGAAATAATTCGTATGAAAAGCATCTAGAAAAAACCCACAAGAAACATATTAGTAGAAGAGTCTCTAATACGTTCAACAACAGTTATGATCCCAATTGCCTTCTGCTTATTATTCGTAAAGAGATAATAGTATCATCCATATGTACAATCCGCAAAAGTCCTTTCTTACATTCAATGGTATTCCTTTTATAAAACAAGGAATACCTTTCACCTTCTATAACAACCAACAATTATTGTCTCTTCAACTTGCTTATTTTTTCATTAAATGACTCAAATTCCTCACGCAATTTTGCAAATGAATATACACATGTTATAAACAAAAGTTAAATAGACTCCTAAGTAGTCAATCCCACTCCAAGGTTGTTCATGAGTGATATTTATTAAAAATATCATTGACTCCGCAAGGTTGTTCCCTCCTTTATTCTTCAAATTTTCCTTGGCATTTTTGGTGTCAATATGGTGGATTAGAGTCTTCCATATTCTTTTTCTCTTATTTAGATTTCTAACATGCTCTTGCAAGCATGAATTTGTTTCCTAGAACTCAATTTATGGTTCCCTGAACATTGCAGAGTTTATTCCCTTCAAATTCATGGTCGTTTGTTCTTTGGATTTTTTTGTCACCGATCCTTATTGAATTCGTCTTCCAACATGTTATCCTGCTCGATAGATTTCTAATGGAATATAATGGGATTGATTTGGACCCCAAAAGCTCAATATATGGTTTCCTAAAGTTAGTGTTCAACAACCATTGATTTGCTCACGGGGAGATCTCGGTCATTGATCTTCAACCGTAAAAGAAATATCCCACATGCATCAGGTCTATTGAAACTTCATGGTATATATTGTTTTCCTTCCATAATTTGGTTTGTATGTGAAATTAGAGGTGGTATAGAACCTAGGATTTGCATAGAAATTTTGGTTGTAAACCATAGTAAAATAAAATAATAAAGAAATTAAAATTAAAATCTTCATGCAAAGTCAAAATTAAATTTAATTTAAATAACCCAAACTTCAAAAATTAATAAAAATAACCAAAACCCAAGAATTCCCAATAAATCTAACCAAGATTATAATAAAATAATACACTGACATTATATCCTAAGGTTTGCGGGTGCGCAGGGTCTTATTAGTGTTGCAAGTAAATCCTTCATGGTAAAACCCTGTAACATGTCCTAAGGGGATTGTGGACTTTTTGTTCACTTGTAGATGGGAAGGAAATAAGGAGGGTGATGACAGCTAGGGTTTGAAGGACTGCATACTTCTAACCTTGCTACAACTAGGTTTTCTATTCGCAAAAAGACAAAGACAACAACATCGACGGTGTGCTTGACCCGTAAACATGGACCTAGAGGGGCGGGTGCAAACCCCCTCATATCAGAATGTAGCAGCAAGAGAGAAAGAAGGAATCTGAGCCAGGCGACCGCCATTTGAGCCATCACCTCACCTTTGTGAATGATTCCTGCGGGACGAATAAAGCTCCAAAAAATATAAGGAGGTGGAAGTTGAACCATCGCATCCAAAGGAATCTCACAACTGGGAGCCAGGGAAATGCATCCCCCAGGAAACTAAAGCACCAAGATATGTGATTAGTTCTACTAGAGTTGGAGAACACACCCAATTCATGAAGGACCATGCCCTGATTGGGAAATTTTTAGGGTTATGGCCCTCTAAAAGAGACCTCATGCGATGGATCAAAACATGGTGGAACCCAAAAGGGGACTACAAACTCCAGCTCAGTTCGAAAGGATTTTTCACGATCACTTTCTATAATTGTGAAGACAAAGATGATGTCTTTGAAAATGGCCCATACATTTTAAATATTATTTCAATAAAATTGAAGGTCAATCCAGGACAAAGTTGCTCCTACTACAACAAATACAATATCGAAATTACTAATTTAATTTGTACTAATAATTATATGAATATACTTAACATAATATTGAAACTTTAATATCCATAAAAATTTGATTAAAAAATGAGAAACAAAATTGAAAATAAATATATAAAATTTTAATATATTTTTAAAATTAAACTTTACATATATAAAGTTCAAAAATATTTGTAAATTTGTAGTATTATTCTTGTTTTGATTGGAGAAAGATAAATAGTACTAATGATGATGATGATGATGATGATGATGATGATGATTAATGTCCACTAAGACTGAATTGGTCTATCGGACCTTAAGAGTGTAAGTGATTACTTGCAATTCTTTAGAATTTTGTCTCTGTTAAGAGATTAGGAAGGTTGGTAGTGTGAAAAATATTTTGAAAATGAGATCTAATCTGGGTATATGCTAGACAATCTAAGAGAAAGTGTTTTTCATCTTCAACCTTCTTAGTGTCACAAAGGTGACACACTCTTTCATCCCATGGCATTTTAGGAATTGACCAACACCCAATTCCACTATGGAGCATCTGATAATTTGTTCTTATCTTAGCAATGCTTATTTTTTTCTTTACACTTGGAAAACATATAGATAATTTTGATCTTCTAGATTAGAGTTGATTACATCCTTATAATACCTTAATTTTATTTTTCTCTCTAACTCTTTATCGCACCACATTTTCTCCTTAAATTTTGATTTGATGATTTTTTTAATAGTATATTTATTTTGCAAAATGGTGTCTTCCATGATTCCCCAATAGTTTAGCCAAGACCGAGCATTTTTATACCATCCTCGCTTGAGTCGATGGTGGTTATGACTCAATTTTGAAGAATTTTTAGGAAGCCTCTTTTCTTCCATGTTGTTTAACTTGTTCTTATACATTAGGTATATAGTCATAATCGTGCTCTCAATGGGGGAGAGGCTTGTTTCTAAGAGGAGGATGTGATTGTGCGTATTTCCTTTAATTTTGAGATTATAGGTTATAAAATTCTTTTGTATTTTCTCTATCTTTCTCTAGGATTCACGAGAGATACTACAACCCAAAATGCACATCCATAAAGAATAATAGGTGTAACAAGAGTCTCAAAGAAGAGTTTCTTCTTATCCCAACTCCAAAGATCAACTAATTTATAATTGTTTTCAAGCCCATAATAAGCTTTCCATCCCCCAATAATTATTTTCTCAATGCTATAATTCCAGTTGAGCTTGTGGTGAATATCAATTCCAAGATATTTGTATGAAGTCACTTCCTCCAAGTTTTTGTTGTCATATACAAAGGTATCGTAAGTGATCTTATTGGATTTAATAATCATGACCTTAGTCTTATCAGTATTAACAGTCATACCCATATTGGAGAAAAAATCCTTGAGGATTATTAGTTGGTTTTCAAGATCATGGGGACTCATTGCCATAAGAATGATATAATTGACATAAAGAAGAATATTGATGACTATACCAGTGAGATTAGGGCCGACACAACATGATTTTTCCAAGAAATCTTCTAACTTGTCAATGTATATGCCAAAAAGGGTAGGGGACAAGGAACAACCTTGTTTGACTCCAATATTGTAGTTAATATCTTTTGACCATCCATTAGTGTTTTAAAACTTAGCAATAACGTTCTCATACATCCTTATTGCAACAACCCTCAACTTAAGCGACACTTTTATCTCTTCCAACCTATTCCAAAGGTTTTTCCTAGGAACCATTTCAAAATATTTTCTAAAGTCAATAAAAGAACAAAAAATATTGGTTTTAGTATTGTGGAAATCCTCTGCAATAATCCTAAAGGTAACAATATGGTCTACAGTTGAATGATCTCTCCTAAACTCGGCCTGGCCTTTAGCTCTTTTACCCTGAATTTCTATCCAAAGGATAATCTTCTTTTCCAAAATAATTCCATAAATCTTGCATAAAATCAGGCTATTCATAATGGTCCTATAATTAGAATGAATGTTTATATGCCCATTTTTAAATATAGGAACAATGAGGCTTTGCGTCCAAGACTCCAAGGTTTAGGAAAGCCCTACTTGACTGCTAAATTAAAGAGATTGTGTATGTGAGGGATAAGGATAGGCCCTCCGATTTAAAAAATTTCAACTTGGTAGCCTTCAATGTCCTTAGCTTTCCCAGTTGCAAGCCACTTAACCCCAAACTCTATGTCATCTAAAGAAAAAACTTCATCCTTTGTCGGGACAATAGGAATGGTGTCCATGGCATTAGGGAACTCGTAAAGACTTTTAAGGTAGGAATTCCAGTCCATTAAGGGAACCCTATTATTTTCTTTAGTATTGTGGTTTAGAATTTGGCTCCAGAACTTCTCAGGATCCAGGTTATATAGTTGTGAAAGTTGCTCTTGCCTTATATATATAATACCTTTTTTTTCCTTTCAATTAGGGATTTGTACGTATTGATCTTATCGAGTTTTAAGGACTCATTAGAAGCATCCCTAATGGCTTTCCTAGCAATTTTACATTCTTTATCATACCAAGGGTTGGTCGTTCTATTATTCTTTTTATAGGACACCTCGAAAGAGAACTTGTTAATAGAAGTGGAAAGGGTAGTTGTAAAACTATGATAGAATTATTCAATGTTGTCCTTATAAGTTAGGAGATTTAATTTACTATTTAAATCCTTTAAGAAAAGGTCAACTTGACTTTTGTCAAAGCACGACTTCCTTTGATTATCATAATTCTCTTCAATGGCACTCCTACGCATGGAAAAGTTTAGAGTTAGGGTTAAAGGTTTATGATCAGAGTCGGGCTTATGGTCATTTAAAAGGTCAAAAGTTGTTATTTGGTTGGAAACAAGGATATCATATATCACATAGTCTATGACACTACTAGCTAGCCCATGAATACAAGTCATTTGGTTGGTGTTTGGCCACTTCATTACTCCATTGCAAATTATTAGGTCTTGAGAGTTGCAGAGCTTGACCAACTTAGTACCAAACAAATTCTCAATTAGGTCTTCAGAGCTTCTTTTGTAGCTATTAGATAAAACAAGGTCCTCATCTAGCCATAAAGGATTATGGTTGG
>SNQJ01S0033891.1:118738-130811 GCA_010110895.2 Picea sitchensis
TAAAACAAGGTCCTCATCTAGCCATAAAGGATTATGGTTGGAATCAATACTTAAAAGAGTAGCTTGTTTAGTTGCAGTCTTAACATTAAAGTCTCCTAGCAGGAGGATATTACCTTCATTTTTCAAACTATAAATATCTTGTTCTAAATTATTATAGGGAAAATCGTATCTAGAATGTTTTTCTTATAAAAGGTAGAATTAATAGGTGAAAAATAGCAGATTTCTATATACATCTTCTTAGCATTGGTGTCTGGAATTTCTATCCAAATGTACTGATTGAAAGGGTCGATCTTATGAAGTTGAATGTGAGGAGTAATGCTCTTTCTAATATAACAAGCTATGCCTCCTATCCCTCTACGATGGGATTTTTTGTTCCATGCCAACCACACCACAAATCCTTCTATGTTAGGGACCTTAGACTCCTCATGCTCCCAAGTTTCAACTAGAGAAACAATATCAATATCACTCGGGATCCAACTTATCATAGGACCTTTGCGCCATGGAAAACCACGACAGTTCCAAAAGAGGATCCCGAGTGTCCCAAATTCCTATTTATTATTATCCTTCTGGTCTCTATCCCTAAAAATAGCTTTTCGATTTCTAATTATTGCCCATTTTCCTTCTTTCCTGGCTTCTTTTACCTTTTGAACTTCCTTCCTTAATTCAGCGTGGTCTTCGGGAATGAGGTCTTCGTTTATAAATATGCTTGACCCTTTTAAGCTTGGAGATTTACTGAGTATGCTATATTTATGGTCATTAAAACTTACTTTGACATGGATCAACCTATCTTTGTGATCAATTATTTTTCCCAGCCTCTTTGCTTCTATGAGGTAAGTTGTATCAATTTGTGATTTATTATTTAATTTTTCTTTTACTATTGCTAGCATATCCTCCTCTTGTTGTTCTTTTATACCAAAAATTATGAGGTTCAAGGCCCTTTTGTTACGCTCATGGTCCAATTCGATTAGCTTATTCATTTCACCTCATTTCACATGTCCAGGTGCTCAACAGATTGAAGAAGCCATAAATAATTTACGAACACGCGCCCAAGTGGAACTAAAAATTATTCAAAATTGCAGAGAGCATTCCAAAAACCATAGAGAAGAAATAATTTACGAACACACACCCAAGTGGAAATAAAAATTAATCAAAATTGCAGAGAGCATTCCAAAAACCGCAGAGAAGTTCCCCTCACCGAGAGAAACTAAAGAGATTATTCTCGTAAAAAAGGGTAAAAACCACAGAGAAGTAATATTCATGTTCAAAACCGCAGAGATATAATGTTCTAAATAAAATATCTCCTTCAAAACCATGGAGAAGTGTTATTCCCATTCAAAACTGCACAGATATAATGTTAGAAATAACATATCTCCTTTAAAACCACAAAGAAGTATTATTTCCGTTCAAAACAACATAGAAATAAAATATCTACTCTTGTAATATGAAAACACAATAAAAGTCAATGATATAGTTGGTTGATAGCAACAACAAACTAGAGCAAATGCGTGCCATGGATAGGGTATTGATTTATAAAATATCTACTCTTGTAATATCAAAATACAATAACAGTGAATGATACTCTTGTAATATGAAAATACAATAACAATGAATAGTTGGTTGATAGCAACAACAAACCGGAGCAAATGCTTGCCATGGATAGGGTATTGATTTATTCAATTTTCATGTTTACTATGGGCTTGAAGAAAAACATACATGAATTAAAAGTTTTTCATATCCAGAACTATAAAGTGAGTAGTATTAAGTTTTTTTACTTAAATAATTTTTAAAATAATATTTAGTGTAATTTAGTCTTTGTTTTATAGTGATATTTTGAATAAATATAATAAAAATATTTGTAATAAATTATGTATTTGTAATAATGGAATAAAAATATTTACATTTTAATTTAATATAGTTTTAATTTAAAGCTCTCTATTTCGGAAACTAGTTTCTAAGTTCAGATACTGAAAATGCCAAAAGCCATTCCCATGCTACTATAGTTATTTCATTAAGAAAGCTCAATAAAAAAATATTATTATTAAGATAATATAGTAATTACTTGTTTTAATGAAGCTAGTAAAAAAAAATAGTAATATAAATAAAACTTCCAAAAATATTGCTATTAGTATAGTGATGACTTCCATTCATCATTTTATTAGTGAAGTTATTTTATTTGGGAAGTTATACGAGGGATAAAAAGAATGACCTCCATATAAATTGAATATGAATACGAGAACGTAATTAATTTTATGTTTGTTAATAAATTAACTCAAATAAGAATAGGCGTTGTATTGGCTAGTTGATAGTGTAAAAAACCACATTATTTTTTTGATGAATATGATGGTCAAGAGAGAATACACGTTTATAAAATGGTTAAAAAATTCAACTCAAAAAAAATTTGATTAATGATGAACATTTGAAAACGAGTAGAGCTTTATTATTATATGTAATATTTTATTAATAGTGTAATATTTTATTTTTTTTATTATTCTTTGTATTTTTTTACATTGATCGAGAGACGTGATCCACAATAATATCTAAGTTTTAATATATAATTATCTTTATATTAACGGGGATAATTACAAGGGAGTGATACTTCCTATTAACATAATGATTGATTAATTACAATGTGAATATGTTTAAAATCTATGCATTTTAAAATTATTTTTACTAGAATTTTCTCATGACAAATAAAGTTTTTCAAATTCAATCATTTTAACTTTTAATTTTTAATGTAAAATCAAATTATCTTTATAAATATTTTTTTCTCAACTTATTTTATCTATTAATTTTTTTTTTTTAATTTTTTAATATATCTCTATATCAAGGAAAATATTTTAACACTCAATCTACCCAATCCAACTAACTACACTCATTCCAATATGCTTATCTACCCATTCCAACTAGCTCCACTCATTCCAATATGCTTTGACTTACTCTAATGATAAAATCCAACTCTAAAATTTGAAAAAAAAAATTACTCTAATGATAAAATCCAACTTCCCAAATCTGGAAAAAAATTAAATATATTTTTAATTATAATCTTTTTTTTTTTTATAATTCCAAAAAAAAAAAAAAAAAAAAAAAAAAAAAAAAAAAAAAAAAAAAAAAAAATTTTTTTTTTATAATTCTATTATCCTTATTTAGAATGAAATAAAAAGAATGTAAAAATTCTAAATATAGAAATTATAAATAATTTTAATAAAATAACTATTAAAAATAAATAAATAAATCATATATATTTTTTAAATTTATTTGACTATTTCAACAAAGAAAAAATATAAAATTGGTCCATGCATAAATAACCTTTTTACTTTACTTTTATGTGATGGGAGCACTGGCTCCACCCCTTCTAACAAGCTCCACTCATCCCGTAAGTAGGTCCCCTCGTCCTCCTCCATTTCAATGCCTTGCACTTAATAAAATCTAAATCTAAATTATTTCAAGTCTTAGACTTCATAAAATCGAAGTTTAAATTATTCAAAGTTGAAAGAGGAGGTTTTTCAAATATTTTAAATACAATTATAAATTTTATTTTGAAAATAAAATTTTAAAATATTTTTAATATAATTAAATATTTTTTTTATTTTTAAGATATTGTTTTTAAAAGAAGTGTTTAAGATTATGGAGATGTTATCATCTTTAAAAATCATGTGTACATAAGTTAAAGGGACTTTCACCTCCACACTTAGAATGGAGGGATAATTTTCAGATGTTATTGCAAGTAAATTGTAAAGGGAGTTGTTGATATGGCATATTTGCAAATAGAGAGCTTTATCTCTACATTTAGAAATGATATAAAGATAAATGGAGGGATGATTCTCGTATATGTTATTGCAAGCTAATTGTAAAGGGAGTTGTTGATATGACATATTTGCAAATAGGGAGCTTCAACTCCACACCTAAAATTGACATAAAGGTCAGTGGAGGGATAATTCTAAGATGTTATTGCAAGCCATTGTAAAGGGAGTTGTTGATATGACATATTTGTAAATATGGAGCTTCACCTACACACCTAGACAAGACATAAGGATCAGTTGAGGGATTATTCTCAGATGTTATTGCAAGCCAATTGTAAATGGAATTGGTAATATGACATATTTGCAAATAAGGAGCTTCCCCTCCACACCTAGAAATGACATAAAGGTTAGTGGAGAGATAATTCTAAGATGTTATAATGGAATTGGTAATATGACATATTTGCAAATAAGGAGCTTCCCCTCCACACCTAGAAATGACATAAAGGTTAGTGGAGAGATAATTCTAAGATGTTATTGCAAGCCAATTGTAAAAAGAATTATTGATATGACATATTTGCAAATAGAAATTTAAACTTATTGTTGATCATACCATACCATATGTATTGGAAGTTTCAACTAAAGGGGTGGATGAGTCAATGAGAATTTTTCTCCATATGTATTGGAAGTTTCAACTAAAGGGGTGGATGAGTCAATGGGAATTTTTCTTTCAATTTATATTATCATTTTCTTTTATATGTTAAAGTAAAAATATTTTTATTCCGACCATTATTTGAATAGTAAAGAAAGATTTACTTGATTATATTTATTAAAAAAATCAATATATTGATGTGAATTAATTATTATTATCTTTGTCCAAAGTAGATAGAGACTAATGTCCAAAGTTGGTAGAGACTAATAAAGGAGAAAGACATTATTATTTCACATAAATAAAAAAAAAAGAAAAAAAAGTTCATTTACATTGTCTTTGTCCAATGTAGGTAAAGACTAATAAAAGAGATTTTATTATTCCACATAAATAAAGAAAAAAGGGAAAAAAATGTTCTTCTACATTAAGTAGATTGTCTTTGTCCAACATAGATAAAGACTAATAAAAGAGGAAGACTTTATTATTCCACATAAATAAAGCAAAGAGGGAAAAAAAAGTTATTTTACATTTGAATCCAAGTCCTTGTCAAAAGTAGGTAGAGACTAATAAAAAAAAACTAGAGACTAATAAAAAATAAAAAGGAAGAAGGGATTTATTATTCCACATGAATGAAAAAATGATAAGAACGATAAAGTTGTTTTATATTTAAATTCAAGGTTTAGGAGTATATATTATTAGTCCTTGTGAGAGTATATTTTTAATTTTTAAATCAAAGTGATTTGATTTTTCATTAGTTTATTTTTTTTTCTCAATTTTTTATAATGTTATTTTATGTTTTGAAAAATAATATATTTAACTAAGTTTGTTCATACTTAAAAATAAATTTTAAATTTTAAACATTTAATTTTTTCAATATTGAAAAACATCATTGATGAAACATAAATCTGCATTCTAATTGTTATAGAAAAAAATAAAATAAAATATTTCTACATAGCTATATTACTCATGGATTTAAATACATACGATGTTGTCTTGAATGAATACTGTATGAGTGTATCTGTATGAGTGTATTGTGTTAGCATCCCAATCTTGAATGAATACTGTATGAGTGTATTGTGTTAGCATCCCAAGATATAATGTATAATCTCAAGTCATCTAAACAGATCAAGATGTTAGATATGACATTTAATTCCCTCAAGTGGCAATTGGTTGTGCATCTACATGACATACTCAGTAAGCAGTTGTTTGGGAAAGTTTTGAGCAACATAAATGATATTTCGAAGGAGAATTCACTTCTCTAAATGGTGTTCTGGAAGACACTTCAACTTTTGTGAATCTTGTTGTGGAAGAGACTTTTTTTTAAAGTTTACTTATAAATCTTATTTAACATAATATTTAAAAATTTATAATATTTTTGTAAATTTAGAGTTTTATGAACTCATTTTGCGATTGGTGGACAAGTACCTAAATGACATGTAAATCCCTAAAAGTGCAATTCGAGGTACATAATTTATATGCCCTCCATTTTCTAACAAATGTTTTCTATAGCTCATATAATCTCTTCAAGGTTATGGATTTTAGAAAATCATGGATATTAAAAAAATATTCATAATAGGCAGCTAGGGCGTAGGTGGGTTGTTGTTAGTAGCATGTGCTTTGGTATGGGCCTTGATCAACCAAGGTATGGGAAACACTGTATTCCTATGAAGACTCTTTAAGGAAATATAATATTTTTATTTACGAAAAACATTTCCTAAGGGTGAATCCCGCATGAGAAACTCCCACAAATAATGCGGTAAAAACCCTGCGGTAAATCACGGTAACCCTCGAGGTCAAACCCTGCTGGGTCTCCGGGACGAAATTTGTAATGGGTGCTGTGCTAGACTGGATACAGTGAATGTAAATGATATATATCTCTAATATATATCGAGATAATTTCTCGTGGAAAAAAAAAAAAATCACGGTAACCTATCCTAATTTTGAAGGTGTGAACTCCTGGACATGAAAATTTCGCATGGTAAAGTCCGCAAGACACGGGGTGTGCGTGTTGCAGGTAAATCATGTGCTAAGTTCTAAGGTGACAATGTGAAATTCCCACATCATAAATCCCGCGAAGGTAAGATCCCGCAAATTATAAAATAATATAATGCAATGTCCCAAGTGAGGCACAGAGTGCGGATTCTGATAGGTTTGTGGAGTGTGGGGTGTGGATAAATCAAGGTATGCCTTAAATTATATTATTGTATTCCTCGCATGGTAATCTCCGGCGCAGGTAAAGGTGATAAGTTTGAGCCCACATAGTTGAGAGTTGGTGAGGGAGAGTTGCAAGTGTAGGTACAAGTATATCCATGGGCTCAAGCCTCGATATATATATATAAAGAAATAGAAATAAAAATATAATATTAAAACAAAAATAAATACAATCAAATTTCAAATTTTGAATAAAATTAAAAAAAAAAAAATCCAAACCAAAAATAAAATGTTCCGACTTAAAAATAATGAAATACATTTCCTTGGGACTTTGGGAAAAAAAAACATAAAAATAAATAAAATAGGAAATAGAAATAAAAAATAAAACAAATATATACATAATAAATATATATTAGAGATTTAGGGTGAAATGCATGACATGACTAGTAATTTCCCTAAGTAGAATAATTCCTCCCATGTAATAGTAATTTATCCATGTGAAAATTGATTTTACCCATGTAATTTAAAAACCAAGGGTATGTTTGGGAAAACCATGGGAAATTTTGGGAAAACCATGAGAAACTCAAAACCATGGGAAAATAAAATAAAAATGAATGAATAAATAAATAAATAAAATAATCAAAATTAATAATAAAAATGAAACAAATCATATATACAAAAATAAGAAAAATTAGGCCTATTTCCACACGGGTCAAGGTTCCATCACTGCTCAGGGTTCCGCACTTAGGGACCAAAAATAGAAACAAGGCATATCATGTAGATTTTGAATAGCCGATATGTTGAGTTAGTTAGGCACATCAAGTCAAGGTCAAGGTCGTGCAAATCTGGAGGTGACAAATGGAAAGTGACTAGGGCAGAAAGGATTGACATGTCACACGTCATGCTAACATCAGAAAGGGTAACCCATTCAATACAAAGGAGTTTGACACTAGTTGGGCACATGGGACATGTCAATCCGATCAAGGGGAAAATTGTAAAGGGAAAACTTGATAAGATTGCAAGGAGAGGGAATTTGATAGGGTCAGGGAACTGGCTCCCACGTCAGACCACAATGCATGAATATGGAGGTGACAAGTGGTGAGCAAGCATTATGTGACAATACAACAAGGTTCCACACTCGATAATCTCGATAAGTCTTCAGGCCTAGGTGTTCAGAGAGAGGGGAGTATGAAAGGAGAACTGGATATAGATCATTTCGAAGAGGCTCATGCCTTTCGGACCTTGGAATTATCACAAGGGACTTCACTTGGCTAGCTCGATGAGACAAACCCGATAAGGGGAGCTTGGTAAGGACCAAGGTTTCAGAAACATAATACAATACAATAGAATTTAGGCCTTGGAAAGGAAGTGAAAATAGAAAATATTGCAATTATGAGAAAAGCAAATCCGGTTGAGGTTTGGGAGAGAGAAGGATTACTTCCGGATGATGAATGTTGGCTTTAAATGGTAGACAAAATATGAATAGAGAGAAATTTGTTCTAGAGGAAGAAGACCGAGGGATCTCCCCATGCATTTCAAGGCTGAAGTGGTCATGTAAAGGAAGTGATTTTGCATCCCTACTCGTGCAGCCATAGAAAACATAAAATCAGTTATGCGAGGAAGAAATACTTTCCACTATATCATAAACATTCCATTATTTTCCTTTTCCTTTAAAAAAACTATGAATAAGTGTTGGGTTTGTTTGCAACATGAAAAAATGAAGAAGGAGTTTCTCAAATATAATCATCCATGATCTCATCCTTTCATAAACAACTTCTTGTTGTAAATAAATGTCATCAAAGCTGTGTATCTAACCTCAAACTCATAGAAAGGATAAATGATCTCGTGATTCTAGCTAAGAGTTTTAAACTAAAGAATATGATTAATATACATGAGCTTGAGCATAAATGATGCCATTAAGTACAACATGCAAGCAATAGGATGTAGAATGCACATATGTTCTTCATTTAAGTCATCCATTTGAAATTCTTCAAAATCAAACTCATGCAAGGCATAAAATAGAAAATCAAACTTTGCAGTCATATAGGATCATAAAATACTTCGAAATCTACAAAAGGCCTCAAAGATAGTTGATCAATTTCATCACACAAATCTCTACCAAGCATTGTAAGTCAAAAAGCATTATGAAGACATTTGAAAGTATAAGATCAAAAGGATTAACCAACCTCCTCAAAGACAATCATCAATAGAGATTCAAACTCCCAACTCTCTCAAGGCAGGTAAAGAATGATCATTAGGCTCATAGTAGTAGATTATTAGGCATTAGAGTTCAAATTTTAGTAGGGGGGCCTTTTCTTTCACTTATAAAAGAAAAATTAAAGGGGGATTTGTTGTGGCCACAACACATGGGTTTTAAGAATTTTGTGCCCCCAACATCACTAGATGCATTATTAGAAGGTTCAGAGTAAATCTTAATTTATTGATATAGGTTATAAGGTGTCTGATTTATCTACTACTAATGTCCTTCAACAACCCAATGAGCTACTAGTCATGCTAAATGAACACCATAATTTATAGCCTGATATTTCTACCGATGTCCCTACAATGCATGTTATGTTTCTTTCCTTTAATGGTGTTTCTAAGGTTTACTTCCATTCCATTTTGAATCCCTAATACATTTATTTTTACATTAATTAATAACTTATTAGGTTGCATTTTGACATTGGTGGGGATATAGAATTATGGCATTTTAATACAATATTAGTCTGATTATCTCTAGTTTAGGAATTAGGGGATTTATATTATGGTGAACAATCCAAAGATTTCACAGAGTTCATTATAGTGGTATGAAGTTACAATCCCTTCTATTGTACACCAAGGAGGTTAGAAAGGGATAAATGTGATGGGTGTTTGATTTATTTTATTGAAAATGATACTTCTATTAATCATAAAAATTATCATATTACAAAGATATAATCAGCCCCGCAACCACAAAATGGGTGGAAAACATTGTAGAAAATACATAGGACAAACTCATGCTCAATGTCCTAATTCATCATATTTAAAATAATCTCCTAATACATTTTGAAAAAAGAATTATGGTTAATCTTTTGTTTGTCCTATTACCTACTTTTTCTTCCATTATGGTTGATCTCTTGTTTGTTTACGTGAATATAAATTGAACTTCTTTATTATATATTCATACAACTTAGTATAATATTTATTGTAATGGAATTAACATATTTTCCTTTTTGAATCCTTTTATTAATAAAGTGTATTCAATAAAAATTAGTACCCTTTTTCAATGTGGAGGCATAAGAATTACCTTAGAGGACTGTATTGGTTCTACCCTTTAACACTACAATCCATACATTAATTAGGTGAAAATGATTAGATAAACCTTGTTATCGGACTAATCAGTAGGTGCAGACACTAACAGATCTCCCTAGATCCACCTAGATCTAGAACAAAACAGGACAGGACATGACCTTTTCCCTAAGTTGCAATCATTGAATTAGCTAGTAAGGAGGAACAAGTGACATACCTTTGTATCGCTTCCTTAGGTCTTTGTTGCTCCTGCTTCGCTCCAGTGCTCTCATGAGGTCAAGACCAAGACAACACAAACCAACCAAAGGGAAGATAACAAAATGTATTCAATCATTAACTTATGCATATGATCAAGGTATTACACAATAAAGTAAGAATGACTTTATGGGAAAAGGACATGCCATTGTATCATATTAATTGAAAGTAGAAGATACAACTTGATCGCCTTGATGTCGCAAGATTCCTTTCAATGACTCTTGGTTCTAACACACACACTTGCTTCGTACTTGCATGAAGAAGATCCAATTCCTCTTGATAGACCAATTAGAGCCTCCAAGCTTCTGTTCAAGCATGATTCTTCACATAATTCCTTCACCGATTCTTCAATTAATCTTGCTTAACCTTTTCCATGAAAATCCTTTCAATATATAGGAGAGGGTGAGATGGTTACATGGATGAGAATGATCCCATCAAATCAGAGAAGCCAGTAAAATGACAACCATATGAATGCCAACTCATTTTCTAGAAGATTCCCTTCTAGAACCCTCGAGACTTCTTCTCTTTACCAAGCTTAAAAACAAGTTCGCACCCTGAGTATAGAGCAAACTGTGAGTAGTTCTCACCCTAGATGAAGGAGGCCTGCGAGAATGGGTCATTCTCGCACCCTAGGCCATATGCAGCCTACAAACTCACTTTGAAAATATGTTTTCTGGAAGGAGATAAATGCCACTTTTCTCAGGAGAAAGTTCTTGTTGGGAGCTTGAGTACACCATTGTTAATACATCACCAAGATGACCAAAATCATGTGTAACATAATGCCCCCCAAAATATGAGGCCGTAATTAGTGATAGCCGAAATACTTTGTAAACTACGTGTGTGTGTCGGAAACCAGGAGCGCACCTAATCGGAAACATGCAAACAACCAAGCATCTGCAGAAGACTATACCAGTTCTGAGGTAGGCATCCCCATACTCAGTTCATAGACAGATGACATCATAAACAGAGGACATGGCCACCAATCATACACCGTGGATCCATGTCGTCAAAATATCGCATAGCCACCAAGAATACACTGTGGATCTATGCAAGAAAATTCAAATTAAGACGACATAGCCACGAGACATACAAAGTGGATCTATGTGTCAACAAATTATACATATTCCATCGCAGCCTGGATCAAAGAGATGAGACCCAGGGTCTTCAATCTCGTCACCTGAAGGTACGAATCTAACCATGTGATTACATATGCTGAAGTCAAACATGGTAGAAACCACTTGATTACCGGTCATTGATGAGATCGTTAACAAGTGTGAGGGAAATCACCATTAATGTCAATGACTCCCAAGGTACACTAGTACAATCCACCGAATGTGAATAAATGAGTCGAGGTCGAACATTCGACGAAATATCCCGATCAAGGGTTAATGATGAAAACCCACTGTCGAAAGCGAAGAAACCTGCCATTGAGGCATGCAAGTTCCAAGGTACCAAATAATTTCTAAGTCTTGTTTCCAGATAATGGGCTGGAGTCGATGGAACAAAAATCGTCATAGGAGGGCCTTGATGTATCCCCCATCAATGACATGAAATGAGTAACATATTTTGAAGGTGAAGCAGAGTATGATGTAAGTTAAACTAGACACAGGGAAGGCCGACACAGAGAGAATGGACAACTGAAGATGGCCGACTCAATAGAGGTTTCAGATGAACTTGTCTTGAACATATGAATGACACGACCAATGATTTGGCAGCACTGACTTAGCGATGACTCAGGATATGATCTTGTAGCAAGTCGAATGAGAGAAAAATGGATTTCCCAAACCGACTTCAGATAATGAATAGGGGGGTGTCATGTTCAAGAGTGACACTTACTGCCAATAATATGAATACGAAAACACATCTCTTTCTCAAATTTTCCCCCACCATTTCTGGCGAGTACCTCTTTATTTTTACGCAAGCTTGAGGAGGATAACATATGCTTGTTGATGTAAGCTCATCCTTTGGATGAGTCCCTCGGAGTATGTTTAAC
>SNQJ01S0033891.1:130821-150534 GCA_010110895.2 Picea sitchensis
ATTCAAATTAAGACGACATAGCCACGAGACATACAAAGTGGATCTATGTGTCAACAAATTATACATATTCCATCGCAGCCTGGATCAAAGAGATGAGACCCAGGGTCTTCAATCTCGTCACCTGAAGGTACGAATCTAACCATGTGATTACATATGCTGAAGTCAAACATGGTAGAAACCACTTGATTACCGGTCATTGATGAGATCGTTAACAAGTGTGAGGGAAATCACCATTAATGTCAATGACTCCCAAGGTACACTAGTACAATCCACCGAATGTGAATAAATGAGTCGAGGTCGAACATTCGACGAAATATCCCGATCAAGGGTTAATGATGAAAACCCACTGTCGAAAGCGAAGAAACCTGCCATTGAGGCATGCAAGTTCCAAGGTACCAAATAATTTCTAAGTCTTGTTTCCAGATAATGGGCTGGAGTCGATGGAACAAAAATCGTCATAGGAGGGCCTTGATGTATCCCCCATCAATGACATGAAATGAGTAACATATTTTGAAGGTGAAGCAGAGTATGATGTAAGTTAAACTAGACACAGGGAAGGCCGACACAGAGAGAATGGACAACTGAAGATGGCCGACTCAATAGAGGTTTCAGATGAACTTGTCTTGAACATATGAATGACACGACCAATGATTTGGCAGCACTGACTTAGCGATGACTCAGGATATGATCTTGTAGCAAGTCGAATGAGAGAAAAATGGATTTCCCAAACCGACTTCAGATAATGAATAGGGGGGTGTCATGTTCAAGAGTGACACTTACTGCCAATAATATGAATACGAAAACACATCTCTTTCTCAAATTTTCCCCCACCATTTCTGGCGAGTACCTCTTTATTTTTACGCAAGCTTGAGGAGGATAACATATGCTTGTTGATGTAAGCTCATCCTTTGGATGAGTCCCTCGGAGTATGTTTAACGAACCCTAGGAAGGAGTGGTTCAGTCCCATTACGGGTCTTTCGATGTTTGTTTAATGAGTCCAAAGATAGAAAACTCGAAGGTTTTTCATGATTATAGAGTCTGGAAAAACACTCAAAAGAGAACTCTCTCAGTTCCTTTTTCGTAAAATAGTCTGATGAGACCGAAAAAGAGATAAATTATCGCCCAACAGATGCTTTCTTCAAATACTTTAACGAGCGTGAAAATAACAAGATCGCTCGACAATCTTTTCATGTTTTAGAGAGTCTGAAAAGAGCTTAAAGAGGACTCCAGGGGGTTCCTTTTTCGTATAACCTTGCTGAGCCTGAAAAAGTGATAAAAGTGTGCTCGATTATGTTCTCATGTATTTTAGAGCATGAGAATGAACAAAGACCAAGCTCGAGGTTTTGTCTAAAAAACCATAAAAAACAATTTAAACATGCGATGAAAAAGAGAAAATATTTGTATCCCTGCGTATGGACGTCGAAGTTGTCATGTATGCAAAAAGTCGCACTCATATGGGTATTAGGCATTAGGTTAGATAAATAAAAAAATTATAAAAACCAATAAAAATGGTAAAAAAGTAAATATAAGTGGGTAAAAGTTCTTTTACCATAGTCATTGTAACTTTGCCAAGATTTTAGCCCAAAACCCCTCTTTTTCCCTTGAATTTCGGTGCTCGATTGCGGAAGGTACAAACAACCATTTGGCGAACTATCTCCATCAGTGAGGTAAGCTCCTTACCTTCTATCTTTTCATGGTTCAATTTTTTGTTTTCATTGGTAAATTTCAAGTTTTTGAGCTTGTTTTAGGGCTAAAATTCACTCTCAGGCATTCTCGCAGGCTATCCACAAGGGACCTACGAGAATGCATGATTCTTGCAGGTGGCCCCAAAGGCACATGTAAGAACCTCACACTGTGCTAAAGGGGCACCTACGAGAACCGTAAGATGAAAAAATGTTTTGGTTTTTGCTCAATGAAAAATGTACCAAGGCTTGAAAAGAATTGTTGACCTTCTTCTTATGGTTCTTGTGCAGGCATTTGGTTGTCGCCATGGTTCTGGAATGGCATGGAAGAGAGAATGAAGAAGATGATTATATTGCTGGGAATAACTCGGGCACTGTTGTCGCTGTACAAGACTATGGTCTCTTGAAATTCTTTCGGATCCCGGGTATGAGGGCCCAAGTTAGGCTGTTGGAGTACCTCGTTCATATGTGGGACGTGGACCAACAAGTATTCCATGTGGGGGTCCACACATTTTCCTTGGATATCAAGGAAGTTTATTTCCTGATAGGACTGTCATGGCATGGGTACCACGCTAGCTTGACTGGTAGCCAAGGTGGTGTGCTGCCTATGAGTGAGTATTGCCATCAGTACTATGTTCCAGAGGTGGAAAGAAGCAAAGGAAAGGTGGCCATTTGGGGGGTCCAAGATTTGACCCTTCGCACTATATTGTTCACCATTGCTCATATGGCTGGGAGTGTTGCTCGACACATGGCTTTCCAGAGCTATTTTCAGTACGCCATAGAGTGTACTGAGCCTCAAATCTTTAACTGGTCAGATGCAACCCTTCGTAGCATGAAGAGGCAATTGACTAAATGGAGGAAAGACAACTTGAAGCAATTCGGGTACAGGTCACTGTTGGTGTCCTTTCTTGAGAGGGTTCCCTTGTTGAGGTTGCAAGTTGAGTGGGGTTTACCAGCTCCAAAGGATCCAAGGATGTTGAGGTGGTGTAACCTCATGGCCCGACATGTAGCTGGACCAATCATCAAATACAATGATTCCTTCTTTGACTGGTTATGGCCACAGATGTTGATGGTCGATGATTATGCCTATGCTGGGTTGGACTTCCGAGGGGATCCAGATTTGGCCCTACCCGAGGATGCTCAATGGGGAGATCTAGGTAAGAAGTACACATTTTTTCACTTTTTATATGTTTTTGTGAGTTTTATCATATGCAAATGTTTTTAATGTTTGTCCAAGGTCTAATTACAAAAAAAAAAAATTGATGACACAGATGTGGAGCCTTATCGACCTCCGGGTACTTCTCCTATTCAACGACGAGGAGAGGTGGCTCCAGTGCCACGATGGGACATTGAAGATTATGAGGCAGTGGAACAAAACTTAGAGGGTTTGACTACCGACATTTCGGACATGCCTCTCGGAGGGGTCCCACGGCGTTATCAACGTCATATGGTGGGCGTGCCAGAGTCCATTGGATGACTGCTTCGTAGGGTTTCCCGGGAAGTCATGTGTTATCGTGAGCGTCATCCATGACGTTACTTTTTAGAAGCTATGAGCTTCAGATTTTGAAATTTTGGTTCTTGGACAAAACGTTTTTGTGAAAAAAAAATTGATCGTTATATATACATATATATGGCTTCTACCAGATTATCTCGTGTTATGTGATGTGATGTGATTGGTTTATAAATGGCCCAAATGTTTGTCTAATACATAGTTAGCTAATGCATCAGTTAATATATTTAGGCATCTAGGAATATGATGATACTCGATATAATCAAAATAATGTTTCAAGAGGTGAATTCGCAAATATACCCATAATAAAGTAGGACTTCGAATAGCATAGATATTACTTAACTGTAGTATTAATAGCTACGAATCGAGTCACACAACCAAGTGACGGATACTGAGGGAGATAACATCAATCAACAATTCGATAACGTCGCTATACTCTGCAATATTGTTGGTCTCACGGCCGAGGCACACACCTCGTAGAGTGATAAGTTCATTTGTAGGGGCGTAAATTGCCCACGCAGCAGAAGCAAGGTTCTGATTACTATGGCTAGCGCCATCAGTGAAGCCAATGTGGGGTAGTGAAGACTCCGACATTTGGAAACCAAACACAACGTAACATAAGGGCAGAGACCAGATAACGAAAAAAGCATACTACAGTAACACACAAGAAGTATGATACAATAAAATACAAGTACTCGTGCACAGGTGATTTTATGCATAGTACTTCTTTAGGTACAACCCATTTTTGGGTTCACTCAAAGGGATACCATCATAATCTACTAACTCGTAAGCTCCTTTCTCCAAAATGCGTATAACGATATAGGGACCTCGCCACATGGCTTTGAATTTTCCAGCTCCTAGCCTATCTCGATCTTGTTCGTAAAGGAGAACCAGATCTCCTTCGGAGAAAGCACGAGGCTTGACATGTTTGTCATATTGGGCCTTAACATGTTTCTTTTGGGCTTCTATGAATAGGGTAGCATCACGTCGAGTTTCGTCTAATCGCATGAGATACAACATACATTCTTCCTCGGCAGAAGTGTTTGGTAGGAGTTTGATGGCTAGTTTTAAGGAGGGTATCTCACATTCAATCGGGAGGATGGCTTCTAAACCATAGACTAACCGGAAAGGTGTAAACCCAGTAGCAGACTTGACGGACGTCCGGTAAGCCCACAATGCTGAAAAAAACATTGTGTTCCAACTTGTTTTGTGAATCCCTATCATTCATCGAAGCATGGTTATGAGAACTTTGTTAATCGCCTCAACTTGGCTATTGGCTTGTGGGTAATAGGGCGTTGAGTTTTCATGGCAAAGACCCAACTTTTCAGTGAGTTCGGACATCATGAAGTTTCTGAAGTGGCTATCGTGATCAGTGACGATATCCCGAGGAACACCAAAACGAGCTATGATGTGATTGAAAATGAACAATGCTGCAGTCTTTCCAGTGTTGTCAAATGTCGTCATTGCCTCGGTCCATTTTGTAAAATAATCTATGGCTACAATAATGTATCCATGCCCCCCGACCGAGTGGGGGTGACATGTCATGAAATCGATACCCCATTTTGTAAAGGGACCAACAGAGACCACATGGTGAAGAGGAGCAGGATGTGATCATATCTTATGATTATAGGTCTGGCAAGCATGGCATTTTTGGACGACGATTATGCAATCGTTAAATAAAGAAGGCCAAAAATACCCTGCTCATAAGATCTTCTGGGCAGTAGCATACCCGGACATATGACCATCACAGGCTCCAGAATGGCAGTCATTGAAGGCTTTCTCGACTTCGTCGAACGTGAGGTAGCGTCGAAAAACTGAGTCAATGCCATGATGATAAAGAGTATCCCTGAGGATAATATATTGACGGGCTTGGTAGCATATTTGACGTTGGTCAGTACTGGAAAAATTGGGCCAAAAAGTCTAGGTTTGGAGATATATGATAATATCACTATACCAAAGATCATCGAAACTAATTAGGAAAAGGGATTCATCAGGTAATGAATCGACTGCTACATTTTCCGTTTTGGAGTAGGGAAAGTCACATATCAACTCGGCAAACACTAAGGACTTCTTGGACTTAGCTCATTCGAATTCCATGTCAAAATCCTGGAGTATCATGATCCATTTGGAGTATTTTCCCCCTGGCAATTGACGTGTGAGAATGTGTTGCATAGGGTTGCAGTTAGAAATTACTGTAGTCTTGCGAGAAAGGATATAGTGCCAGAAACGTTGAATTGCTTGGACGGCTGCCAAGGCCAGTTTTTCGACATGTAAATACTTGGTTTCGATAGGCATTAGACTTCGACTCAAGTAATAGATAACATGTTCATCATGAGAATCATCCTCTTGGATGAGAACCATAGCGATGGTGTAATCCGAGGCTGTGAGGTAGAGGAAATAATCGCGACTATAATCGGGGGGGGGAAGAGAAGTGGAGCACGTGTCATGGACAGTTTCAAAGCTTCAAAGGCTTTGTTTGTGATGGTATCTCATACAAACTCAGACCCCTTTTTGAGTAGTCCCGTAAATCCAAGAGTTATCTCAGCATAGTTCGGGATGAAACGATGAAGAAAGTTTGATTTCCCTTCCAAACTTTGTAACTGGCAAAGTGTAGAAGGAGGAGGTTAAAGGATCTACCCTGATCCGTTGACGTGAAACAATAAATCCTAGAAGTCAGCCAGATTCTACGCAGAAAATGCATTTGTGAGGATTCAAGTGTATATGGTAAAATCGACAGTGGGGGAAAATGGATCGGAGGTGGATTGGGTGATTGAACCAGCGCATGGAATGAGAGGGTAAGTCATCAAGATATGGCTGCACGATGTGCTTGATATCATGGAAGGCATAAGACATAGCGCGCTGAAAAGTGGCACCAATGTTCTTTAGACCGAAAGGAAGTTTCCGATAGGCGAAAGTGCCCCAAGGACAAATAAAAGCGGTTTTGTGTTGATCCTTGGGAACAATGTTGATTTGATTATATCTGAAGAAACCATCCATCGGAGAGAATATTTCACTTCCGGCACAATTGTCAACAATCTGGTCGACGAAGGGGGTAGGAAAGTTGTCTTTAGGACAAGCTTTGTTAATATCCCTATAATCAACGCATATGCGGATTGTGCCTTGTTTCTTATCAATTGGAACAATATTGGAAACCCAGTCAGTGAGGGCCACTGGGTAAATAAATTTGGCTTTGAGAAGTTTAGTGACTTCAAGCTTGATAGTGGCTACTTTACGTGGGTGAACTGGACGAAGGCATTGCCGGACGAGTTTAGCATCTGGGTATGTCTTAATCTCATGTATCACAATGTCGTGGTCAATACTCGACATTTCTTCATAGCTCCAGGTGAAGACGTCACTGAATTCTTTGAAAAGGGACTTGTAGGTGACGATTTCATCAAGGGAACATGAAGCTCCGATATGCACATTTTCGACAATTCCAGGTTTGATGGATATGTCGAGGGGAATAGTGGGTGAGATATTGCTTAAGTTCCCTTCGGAAAACACATCATGTGTGGACTCGGGAATGGTTGAAATGACGACAAAGGTCGACAGAGTCAAGATCTATTGGTAGCTCTCGATGGTGTGTTGTTCCAAGAAGAGGATAGAACGGTGATGTCCATCATTCCAGGGGTTGTCTTCCATGACAGACATAATCATCTCATCCATGGGAAAAATGACGCGGAAAGGATATGGAGATAAATCACCAAGAGAGGGGGTAGAAGGGGTTGCCGATTGAATGGCCTGATAGGCGGATTCGACCAGACTCAAAGGCATTTCGTTGCCATAACGAAGATCATCGCTGGGGTTGGGTACCATCCATGGCTTGTGAGACGCAGGGATTCTGTGAATCAAGGTGGATATCATGTTGATTGAAGCGACAGATGAGTGTGGAACATTGAGTGGTGGAATGGGGAAGGTACCCATTAACGAAGAGTCTTTGAGAAGACCTACACCGACGTTCTCGTAACCGGGGGGGTTTTGGCGATGAACGGTATGTTGCCAGTATGCGTATCCGAGTTAAAGAAGGCTAATTGGTCGACGGTAATTACCTTTCCTTGAAGTGGGAAATCTACAACACGAAAAAGAGTTGACACAACTGCACACATGGAATTGATCCAGTTGCGGCCAAGCAAAAGATTGTAATTGAGAGGAGCATCAAAAACTTCCACTTCGACTTGGACCGTTTTGCCTTCTAGCGTGATTGGTAATGAAGGAAGGACACCGTAAGGATTAAAACTGGATCCATTGAAGGCTTTGAGTGTGTTATGGGATTCGGTCAAAGAGGGAGAGTCGATGGCTTTCCATCAGGTAACAGACATGACACACGTCGAGGCACCCTCGTCGATAACATCTCTACAAATGTTTTTGTCGGAGACAATCACTTGTATTTGAAATGCGAGTTGAGGGGGTAACCTCGGAATGTGATCTTCCAAGTAAAAAATTATTAAATTCGTATCCGTCGAGTCGATTCCACCGATAGCTTTCAACAGTGCCTTCCGTTGTGTGGGACAACTTTGAAGGACTTCGAGGGATGACATCGCGGATTGTGCTTGGGCTAGATCTTCAACAATTCTATAGTTATGGGCAACACGAGCATGAGGATTGAAATCCGATTTCCAAATGACGCCCTTTGGAGGGGGCGAAGAACTGTGTCAAGGCTCAGTCGTTCGAGATGAAGAGGACCACTGGTAGGTGGATTCGTGGGAGATGGTTGGACCAATGAAGGAGGTATAACATCAACCTTCTCTTTAAAGGGAGAATAATCTTTGCCTCGAGTGGTAAGTGTGATGTCATTCTTCTTTGAATCGCCAGTACACATTAATACATAAGATGTAGTGGAGGGGGATGGTTGGTCGTGAATGACCAATTGGGCCTGTTGTTGAGAAGGGAAGGGTTGTGACAAAATAGCCGGAGTGGGTGGTTTCGGGGCCCCTTGAAGGAACTTAGTAACCTTGGCGCATCATGGACAATCCTTCATGTAGAGATCATCACCACAGATAAGACAAGGGTATCTAGGTTTGCACTTATCCCTATCGTCAACGGGCAGTGTTTTGGTTCTCTCTGCTTGCGAAGTATTTTTGTCCTCCTTATTCTTACCCTTTCCCTTTCTGGATTTGTTTTTACCGGCTGGGGTATATTGAACCGCATTTACCTCAGAAGTCTTGCTGGTGGGAGGGGTAGGAGAAGGAGAATTTTAAACATTAGAAGAAATGGGTTTGGGGTTGTTGCTCGAGGCAGAATGTGGTTGGGCATGGAAAGTGCCAATCACACCATCGGCTGCATGAGAAGCAACTGGAGTAGTTGAAGTGGTGGAAGTGGAAGGACGAGGTGCATCAGGGAGTAAGTCGTAAAGAGTACCCGTTTGTGAGTAAACGAGGTCAAGGTATTGAGCACGACTTATGGCCTGTTCTTCCATGACAACTCCACCCATGGCGATGTCACGACCAATGTCGTTCACAAATGATTTCATGAACCACTCTGCCAGTAGTTGATCGGGAATTTCGAGTTTGATGAGACGTTGTTTTCGTCGCCACTCATGAATGTGATAAAAAATATGAGTGGCTTTGTTTTGTTTGAAGGAACTCAAAATCTTGGTCCTTGTTTCATAATGGATCGGTAACTAGTAGCAGGTGAGGAAAGTCATAGCGAGGGTGTTGAAGTCGGTGAAGAAACCTCGTGGTAATTCTATATACCACTTCATGGCAGAACCCGTGAGAGCTCATTGAAAAAGGCATAAATGAATAGAGTCATCCATCAAGGAGTTGGATGAGCACCAGAGGTGAAAAGTCATGACGTGATTGTTGGGGTCCTCTCCCACTTTTCCATCGAATTTGGGGATGTTCGATGGGAGTTTGGTAGGAATGGAAGGCCATTGGGGAGAGTGACAGATCAGATCATTTAAAATCCTCAACAGATCCAGGAGGTCCAAAGTGGCTAAGAAGGGTAACTGTCTATTCACATGCGGGTACTGGTGGCTTTGGGGAGGGAGTCACATCGACAAACCAGTGGGACCATAAGTAGTCTACATATAATGCGAAGACCCAGGCAGATTTGGTAGTTGTTGTGGAGGCAAGTAACTCATAGGATTGTACCCTTGAATGGGGGCATGGGGTTGAGCAATCGAGCCCCAAATAGGATTCGACATACCTGGATATTGTTGGCCTACACTAGGGGGTATAACGGAGGTAACTTGAGGCTATTTCCCCCAGTCGATTGAGGATTTTGTTGTATCAGGTCATTCCAATACTGGGCCAAAGATGGAGGTATGTTTTGTCCATAGGGTGGGGTTGGTGGGGGTTGTCCTCCAATTGGGGGTTGAGTTCCAATTGGGGGTTGTGTTCCAATCAGGATTTGTGTCCCAATTGGGATTTTCCCTACAAAGGTGGGTTGAGTCGAGCCTTCTTGGTGAAATTGTCCACTAACAGGAATCTGGTAATTTGGTGTGAACGACGGAAAGGTGCCACTAGGATTAGTGTCGCCGATAGAGGATGGAGAAGGTCCTCTGAAAGGAGGCTGAGGAAGTGTCGGAATGAAACCGGGAGGAGAGTGCCCAGAAGGAGTGGGACCACCAGAAGTTTCTGATGGGGTTTGCGTAGGAATGGAAATAGAGGCATTCAATGCACGGTATCCCAGTGGAAGTGTTGAGGTGACTCTGGGCGAAAGTGGTGTGCCAATGGCAGCTTGACTGGCCGCGGTAATCCCGGTGTGAATACTCGTAGTATCTGTGTAATGGACCATTTGTAAAAGGAGGGTCAAGATGTGGTTATCTTGCGTAGTGTCTGTTCCAGGAAAATAATATGTAGTAGTAAAAGGTACTGCGTCTGGGTCAGAGGTTTCGGGGAATGCAGGTGAGATGGTGATATCAACGCCTACTCCTGAACCAAAAAGATCCCGTCTAAAAACACCAGTAGCCCAAAAAGGATCTTGGCCCTCAGGTCCTGGAAAAGGTCTAGTCAGTGATCCATAAGACAAAAGAACTAAGTCTCCGGAAGAATTCACTCGCATAATATGTCTCTCAAAATCGGGGTGAAGTCGAAAGTCCTCTTGAGAATTGGTAATTCGGAACCATTCTAGAGAGTCAGTTCTTTGCACTTGTGGAGTGGTGATGTCTTGGACTTCACTCTGTTGAGGAGATCCCTTCGGTGGGTCGATAGGCAAGGGTTGAGATCCTTCCAAATTTTCTGGAGGTAAACCCTGCATTCTACGTGAATGACGTGGAGGGTCTATTGTGACTGAGTTAAAAAATTACGAAGAAAATTCTATGGTCAACTTGGGTAAACAAACAGCATGCACTTAGTAAAAAATTTAGGAAACAACACCAAGGAAACAAGACCTTCTAATTCCGAAGTTACTAGTTGGTGATGAAATCCAACGTCACAACAACGAGACAAGAAGGGGCTGGGCTAGGGTGGAAAAGTTACGCTGACGAACTACTTAACGGACTTACACTCTGGTGCAAGATCCCACACATAATCGTGGGTATACCCTCCAAGGAGCCCGAGTGAGTTTGGCCAACGTCGATTCCAGGTACCATGAAGACTTGACCCTTCACAGTCACCTTGTGTAAGACCCTAAGAAGATAGGCCACTAAGGTTACCACTAACAACAATAAATCCTGGGGGGACAATCGACAGTCTGATCCACACGCAAGGGTAGGGTATCTAGCCCGAAATCAACTTGAGAGGCTTCCACTCATCATTGTGGGTATACCTTCAAGTGACCCCCATAATACGTGCAATCTCTACATCGATATCAACAAAGAAGGGTGAGTAACTCTGTCAATATCAATGCGACCTCGGGTTTGACCCTTGTGTGAGAAGGGCTTCCCAGGACAAAATGTTGCAAATGGAATTTGACACTCCTTCACACAAGTTGCTATTTTGTGTTTTGTGCTTTGGAGAGTGTATCTCTCTACCTATTCCAAAGCACTAGCCTAGCTAATTGTTGGTGTAATAGAGTCCTAGAAAAGAGTTACTAGTTAAATTTTAAAATTGCGCAATATTATGAAAGGTTGTTGTTACTCAAAGGTGACAGAAATGAAACCGATGTTGTGTGAGACTCTGACCCAACAATGCATAGATAGGAATGAAAAATATCAATTCTTGTTCGATGAATCCTATTTACAGGAGGGAAAGAGGAGTTTTCGAGAACAATCTTGAACTACGATATACAATCTTCTTTAAAATGCAATATCAACGAATCACGTAACAATGACAATTCTCTATTTGTTTAATTGATTTCCAAATATTTTCAAAATGAAAATGCTTTTTTTAAAAAGAATTTTTTTTTTTCTTTTCAAAAATAACCACACCATGGTGGTGAAACTAAGGAAAACCAATAACTAACGAAATGTAATAAACAAAACTCAAACCAATCTTTCAATGGAGACAAAAAAAATGACAAGCAGACAAGACTAGTCTTTTCAACTACATGAGAACAACGATTTTCCAAGTAATGAGAAGATGAGAAAGACAGACAATCCCAACTTTCAAACCGATCACCGGCTCCTAACCAAAAAAGTACTTAGATCCCAAGATCAGAGATTATATCCTTGCTAAGAAAAGGTCAAGAGATGACAGTTGAGAAAAAGAATGAACAAGAAGAGTCTTTGATTTTCGAAGACTGATCATTCACAAAATCCAAAGTCAAGAAACAATCAACCAGTGGCCCAATAAGTTCTTTTCAGACACACATACAGATCTAGGCATCTGAGCATACAAAAACCTTAATTCCAAAAATTTTAAAAATGGGTTCGTAGGCTATCAGTAATGTACAGTGCGAGAATGGAGCATTCTCGCAGGCTGGTCACATGCAGGGTGCGAGAATCTCGCACTGGACTGAAAGGCAGAGTGCGAACTCAAGGGGTTCTTGCAGGCCACAGAGGGGTTCAGTGCGAGAAGGCCTAAAAATAGGAAAATTTTTGGAAAAAGACAAAAATTTTGAAGGGACTTCTGGACCCAGATAGTCTGTCAAGATCTCCTAAAGACTCAAAGATTGATAGAAATGAAGAAAAGTAAGGCAAGAGCAAATGGCCAAGGAAAAACACCAAAAACCACTAAAAAATGGGTTGCATCCCCAGTGGAGTCGCCAATTTTGTTATCGGACTAATTGGTAGGTGCAGACACTAACAGATCTCCCTAGATCCACCTGGATCTAGAACAAAACAAGACATGACATGACCCTTTCCCTAAGTTGCAATCATTGAATTCGCTAGTAAGGAAGAACAAGTGACATACCTTTGTATCGCTTCCTTAGGTTTCTATTGCTCTCGCTTCGCTCCAATGCTCTTGTGAGGTCAAGACTAAGACAACACAAACCAACCAAAGTGAAGATAGCAAAATGTATTCAATCGTTAACTTATGCATATGATCAAGGAATTACACAATAAAGTAAGAATGACTTTATGGGAAAAGGACATGTCATTGTATCATATTAATTGAAAGTAGAAGATACAACCTGATCGCCTTGATGTCGCAAGCTTCCTTTCGATGAATCTTGGTTCCAACACACACACTTTCTTTGTACTTGCATGAAGAAGATCCAATTCCTCTTGATAGACCAACTAGAGCCTCCAAGCTTTTGTTCAAGCAGGATTCTTCACACAATTCCTTCACCAATTCTTCAATTAATCTTGCTTAACCTTTTCCATGATAATCCTTTCAATACCGAGGATAGGGTGAGATGGTTACATGGATGAGAATGATCCCATCAAATCAGAGAAGCCAGTAAAATGACAACCATACAAATGCCAACTCATTTTCTAGAAGATTCCCTTCTAGAACCCTCGAGGCTTCTTCTCTTTTCCAAGCTTAAAAACAAGTTCGCAGCTTGAGTATAGAGCAAACTGTGAGAAGTTCGCACCATAGATGAAGGAGGCCTACGAGAATGGGTCATTCTCACACCCTAGGCCATATGCAGCTTGCGAAATCACTTTGAAAATATGTTTTCTGGAAGGAGATAAATGCCACTTTTCTCAGGAGAAAGTTCTTGTTGGGAGCCCGAGTACACCATTGTTAATACATCACCAAGATGACCAAAATCATGTGTAACAATCCTTTTCTTACCTTTCAGTGGCTTGAATGCCATCATGGTTAGATTTTGTTCTCCCATTTCAACGAAAAATTCATGCTCTTTAGCACAAATGACAATACATGTGATCATGTTGATACAAATTACGTGTTAGCAATGTCTTCTCCCCTATATCTGATTATATTGATAAAGTTGTTTACCCTTTGATTACATTGATATAGTTGTCTATCTTGAACATGTGTGTTGCTAGAAGCATAACAAGCTTGATGCAATTGAAACTATTGGCTCTTCAACTTACAAGAGATATCATTCAAAGTGATAACTTTGTTTTCCATGCTTGTGTCCAAAATAAAGTATAGCTATTAATTTTACATATTCTTAAACTATGGTCGTAGTTGCTTCTTAGGTTTGGTGTTGGCGTACAACGGGAATTCCCTAGGTTCAAAGATAACATACCAACAAAACCCTTAGACATCGACCCTTTTGGCATCACCTGCAAACAAGTGAAGTCTCACCCAAGGCATCTAGAGGGGCTACAGGAACCAAGTTTTTGAAGTGATGAGGGGAAGTGAGGCATTCAACATGTTCTTAATGTGTGCATCATTTTCATCACTTAACCATTACCTTACCATGCAACATACCTTGTGTGTGACATCACTTTACCTTAAAATTCATTCATTTACCATTTACTTCAGTGTGTGACATTAGAACAACATATGTGAATAACACATTCAAAATACTAAGCTTTTATCAACACTGTGCAATATCAGTACCATGTTCATAATACTAAACATTTTATGCTATTCATAACACACACATAACATCACATAGAGACACAAGTTTTAACATGGTTCACCCCAATCTGGGCTACGTCCACAATGGTTGGATTCTTATATTAGTTAGTTATAGTATTCTTATAGATGCGCATTGCACTTAGAAAAATATGCAACAATAACCATTACTCAAACTGTCCTAGCCGTTCTGCTACAGTGCGAGCCTAGATCCTCAATCATACCCCAATCATAAAATCTATATGCTTAGCCAAAAAATCAACTCACCCACAATGCACCATAACTTTTAATTCTTCAAACTCTTTATCTACCTAGACCCTTTACATATTTATAAATCAAAATATGGCTAAGGCCGTTACAAAATATCCCAAAAACCAAATGGTCTATAACTGTTTTCCACCTTTTACGTGTCGTTCCATCACGTTTCCTCCTATCATGCACTTTGATTCTTTAAAGTCCACTCCCATTGCGCACTCTGGTCCATATTCTAACTTCATTTTATTCTTTGAATTATTATGGCGCATATCCAAAAAATCAACCAAAACTTATTACAAATTCCGGTCCAATAGGCCCCCAACACTCACCCGTGGCTCGTCCCATCCACTTAGGGCTTCTTCCAATTCGCCATGAACTTTTTTAATGTCTCCTTTGTTGTCATGGCCTTCTACTTTACCTCTGTCTCCTTCTGCAAAATTGTGTCGATTGTTTCAATAGTAACCCGATCCTACATATTCTTGACACTTTCTTTGACTGCCTGTTTGATTATACCTCATGTGGTTTCTCAGGGCATTCTCACCCTATAAGATTCTTCTTGTAGTAATTTAATCATTTGTGCACGAGCCTGCTACTCCACCCTTAGCTAATTCATTTCTGAATACAACTTCATGCTCTCATCTATTTTCATTACCACTTCTGCTAGCAGTAATGTACCCATTACTAAGTTGAACTTTTGGATCTTTTCCTGCACAACCTATATCTTCTGGTTGATCTCATGTAGCTCCCTATCTTCAGTTAGTTGCATCCATATGCTTGTGGTTTCTTCATAGATCTGAGCACATTCTACCTCTAGTTTCTTTATGCTCTCCACAATTGTGGTCATTGTCCATTCCCTTTTCTCCCTTTCTTATGGTGGAGTAATCGATGTCATGCACAATTCTAAGTCGACTATACATGCACAAAATCCCTAAATAGCTTCACTTATATTTGTTACTTGTTCTTCAAATAGGGCCTCCATCTATGTTTGAGACTCTAAGAGTTCTTTGTAGACCTCCTTGAATGTCTGATGCATCCTTTTGACCTTCTATGCAGCTTCATCCCGCTCCTTCTTGACTTTGTTGTATTCCATATCCAAGGATACCTTCTATGTCATAACTTTAACCAACTCATTAGATGTATTTTCTACACGTGAGTTCATCTCCTATGTCACACTCTTCTACAATTCTTGCAATACATATGTCGATAGTTGAGATAACACTAAGTCAATATGACCTAGTTCCCTTGCTTGTTCATGCATCTCTATTGTGGGGAACTCTATCACCACAGTTGCTAACTTGATCAATATGCATTCACCTGCTACCGTTAATGACTAAGATATTGTCAGCCCTGCCTCCCCATTCTTTGTAGTTTTTGTTGTTTGTTCATCCTTTGTCTGTTGTACTGGCATGAGCTTTGCTACTTCTATCAATTGGCATAACTCAACCATCTGCTCCTGCATCCTTATGTGCATTACTTCCTTCTAGTGTGTTGCACAATGAAACACGTCATGTGTGACTTCTTTAACTTTATCGTCGATCTTTTCCAAGTCTTTCTTTGTTAGGTCTTGGATGGACACTTCCTTGATGATTTTCCTCTTCGTCCATTGTGGTATCGATTTTCCTTTCTCCGGTTCTTTACGCTTCTTGTCTATGTGCGGTGTTATCTTCTAGGTTGTTTCTTCTATTCCATTTCCTCCTTCCTATTTGGCTCCTTCTTATTCATCATCATTTGTCTCTTGTACTTCATGGTTTTGTCTCGCTGAGGGCCCTATTTCTGTTAGTGGAATGTTCTAGTTGTCATCCCAATATACCATGATATGGCCCATCTTGTCCTCAGTTAACTGATACTATGTGGGAAGCCATTGATAATCCGGGTCCTTTTTCGCTTGGACACACATATGATGGTTCCCTACCTTAAAGTGCACATGTAATACCCTTGTTTCCCCCATCTTGTAAATATAACTATAAATTGCCTATAAACTATGGGCAAAATGAATATGTGTGGACATTGGAACTAATGAACCTTTTATTAGAGAAAGGTAATGTAAATATATATGTATTTCTTGTTATTAAATAAAATGGATAGTGTTGCATAACTGCTGAGGAGGGGGTTTTCCAAGGTAGACCTTGATGCATGAGGGAGGTGGTGAGGGGGACTAGAAATGGTTGAGATAACCCCCACCAGACTAGTACCTTACCAGATTTAAATTATTCAGTCCCAGAATAGTCCTCTGACCTAGAAATAAATTACCAGTTAGGCTGGTGGTTGAGGAAGTCCTCCTCAAGATTTAATGAGGAGATGGGCAGAGTACCCATCTGAGAGACGCTCTGACCTGGCCACAAACTCAGGATTCAGACCCACACAATCTTTCTAAGGAAGGAAAGATGAGAAAGGAACTTGTGGGAATAAGATATAGCAAGCAAGAGAGAGCGCATGCAGTGCTCCGATGGAGGAAGAGAGAAAAAAGGAAAGATTGTTCTGGGTGCGAGAGGCTGTTGGTAGTGTTTTCAGTCCAAGCTGATAAACAGGGTTGCAGAGAATACTGTAGACCCCCTTGCTTGGTAGAGAGAGAAAATGGTTTCCAAGTTCTCATGGGAGGATGAGAGTAATATATGTCCCTGGCTGTTGCTAATCAAGAAGAAACAATCTCTCTCAGAGTGTCATGGTTTAGCTAGGGGGTGGCCAATGGTAAATCCGTTCAGAAGTGGTTGTGCCTAGGGTTGGGTGGAAACATACACCCTTCTCAGCAGTTGCATCATTATCATGTCTTCTGATAGGTATTCCTATACTCTATATATTAAACTCAAAATGATAGTTGAATGTCTGGGTCTATGATTAAATTTACAATGTTTGATTAATCATTAGAAATGCTTACTGTTTCTTGTAAATCTCATTATTTTGCATGGTTTATGTTTTCCTCTTCTTAGCAGCAGGATATCTATTAGATATAGGCTTTCAAAGGAGTTTAAGAATAAGTTTACGATGTATGCATTCGATGGAAGGCCCTCATGAAAATTTTCTCCAGGCAATGATTCTATATTATAAGGGCGGTGTCCAGACTTGGTTGAACACCTCCATCATACCTAACCCTCATTTCACCTTCGGAGCTCACTAAATTTGAACTCTGTGGAGGCAAGGAACTCCTTTCAAACCATATTTCCGTGTGACTGGGGCCTCATGTCCATGGACCTAACCACATAATGGCTAAGGGTAGAGTGTACAACCTCGAGTCTTACTAGGAAACCCATATGACCAAGACCTTGGAACCCTTGGCTAAAGTCTCAAAAGAGCTAAGCTTCCTTTCTGGCTTCAGAACTTTGGAAGTTTAGAGCTCTGGGACGCTATGAATTCACAAGCACCAAGACTCCCGAATGTCAAAGTTACAAAGTAACTCGAATCGCAGATCTGAGGTCTTTTGGGGTCCTTCCTGGCTGTTAGATCTAAGTCACAGTCAGTCCGACTTTGATCACTCCAGAAGAAAGGGAGTGTCAATCATGGAAAACCCCGAATGCCGGAGTTGTGAATTAACATGAGACATGAATCTAAGGATCCTTTGGGACCCTCCACAACCGTCTGATCGACTAGTCTAAAGCACTTCTACGAAGCCCTGCTCCGAGAGATTTGACATGATGATGAATGAGGATATCAATGAAGTGTAAAAGGCCGGAGTGATGAGGCCTACCAATGTCACCAAGGGAAACGTAGACCCATAATAGGGGTGCCATGTGTCACCCTTATCTTCCACCAAATGTCTCCCATTCGACCTATGACATGGTTAGCCCTGCATTGACCACTCCAGGAGTAAACCATAAACTACATAGCCAAACTCTTGAACACCAAATTCGTGAAATGATGAGGATCGTTGATCCAAAGAAGCTTCAGGACCTCTCATGACCGTTTGATCCAGACCATGGTCAACTTAGTGTTGACCACTCTGGGAGGAATAAGGAGTCCATACCATAGATTCCCCGAATGCCAAAGTTGCAAAGCAACAGAGGCCGTAGATCTATAGATCTACGTGGACATGTCACGAGCCATAGATCTAAGCGGAGCTTGAAGGTTGTCAATCCAGAGGGACGTGATGCATTGACATCACCTAGGGTGATGCGTACCCACGTTCGACGTGCCATGTGTCACCCTGATTCATACTTTTCATAGGCCTGATGAGCCTATTAAAAAGTGACACGTGTCACCTCTTCCCTTTCCTGTGTATCATTCCCCTGGTGCATGAACACTCAGCCAAAGGCTGGTGGAGTACCTAAGACTCCAGGTGATCAGGGGATCAAAATTTGCTCAATTTTCAAAGTGCTCGGATTGAGACGAAAACAATGCCATTGCGTCCGTCTCGTTTTCCTGATTCCGGCGATATATTTATTTTCGCAAATGGAGTCCGTATGGAGGAGATATCGCGATTTGACCGCCAAGTCAAACAGGGAAAAAATTGGGATGCTCACTGTACCTATCCGTATAGTCCGTACGGCCACGTGGAGGGCCGTACCATCATGGTGATGTGGCAGCTTGATGACGTGGCATATTTGTATTGGTTGATTGTTGTCCAATTGGATGTTGACACGTGTCACATTGGCAGCAAATGGCATGAGGGCAGGTGGCCCAATACATGGGCGCCACGTGTCCCTCGTGGGTTGGACTATATTGGCTATGTAAAAATTAATGGAGGCCACGAGGTTCGACCCCCGGACCTCCCCCATTGTAAAGATTTGACACATATCCGCTAACCATTAAAGCAGCCACATGAACCTTGTTAGTAGTGTGGGTTTAATTTTATTTAACATTGTTTAAATGTGTCAAAAGGAGGGGGGTTGGGTCGGGGCTTAGCCCCGACCCAAAGTTTATTAATACATGTAACTATTGCATAGTGTATTGTGCGCGATTTATAATCGCATAACTTATATCATATGGTTTTCCATTGTAATAAAAAACGCATGGGGTATTATATTATGGGCGCGGGGTTTTTTAACCCTTGGTTATATTTGGTATGCCACATGCCCGTGGCCCGGGAGCGTGGGAATCCGTTTTTCGGTTTTCAAACCAACTTAACCACTTTATAACCAAACACGCGGTCGCATGGGTAATATGACCAAGAGCCGAGGCGGTTAAGGGCTGGAGGCGCCCTAACCGTTCTACGGTTTGGACCGGTACGTGGTTGCGTACGGGTCTTGGTTTTTACGCCTTTAAAGAGAGTGTGTGCTAGGTTGGAAGCACAAGGGTGCAGATTGTAGAACCAGAGACAACAAAGAAGAAGGGGAGACTTCAAGGAGGCTATCTTCTTCATTTTTCGACCGTTTCAGGTGCCGAAAGAGCCCAGACAGGGGTTTTGGGACATTGCGGATCCATTGAAGCAGTCAATTTGTCATTTTGAGCACTGTAAGACATGTTTTTGAGAACTTTGAGCAATTTAATAATAATGATCCATTGGAAGCTGGAC
>SNQJ01S0033892.1:0-10729 GCA_010110895.2 Picea sitchensis
TGCATGTGGTTATAATTCCTGTATCAATTATGTAAACATTCATGTATAGAATGGTAATTGAGGGGTTTGGAAACCTGGGTAGTGAATTGGTACACTACAGAGCCCCTCTTTTGTAAAGGGATCTTTTGTATCAGATTTCATTAGGAATTTTAGAGAAGGAATTTTAGGGTAAGGAGAGTAAGGAGATTGAGAGAGATGAGACTCTTTTGTACTCCATCCTGCACATATTGTAACCAAGCATTCAAATTACTAGAAAATAATAGATTTCACTGTTTATGAATTTATGTATGAATGAATGTTTGTTTTGTGTTATTTGTGTGTTTATGTATGTTGTAGATGTATGATAGGTTTCATCTACAGTAAGAAGATAGATTTCTCTATCTTTGTTGAGTTTGAGATATCATTCTGGGTTCTTTAGGCTATGTAAGGAGTGCACAACATAACATTGGAGGTTCTATAGCCAGCGCAAGGAGTGTGCATCTGAACACTGTGGATCAGAAAAGAACGTGCCAGGAGGGTGCACCAGAGTGATAACAACTCAACGAGAACCTCAAGGTTCTTGAATACCTTGGAGGGTAAACTATGTAAAGGAATCATAGAGAGAGACAGAGTCACTGAGACCTTTGTAGAGCTCTACTAGGTGGGCATCGAGCAGGTGTAAGTGTGCACAAAGAGAACTCTTTGTCGAGTTCAAGGAGACGAGTATCAGAGAATATACACACAGAGTTGTTGACCACTCTGTAGAAAATGCTCAGCAAGGTGTGTTTTGAGTGAGAGGTTTTGAGGAGGGCACCAGAATTCTTTGAAGGGAGAAAAAGGGCCAAGACCTTTAGGAGACTGAGTAAACCAAAAAGATCAAAAGAAATAGCACTTTCAGAAGTGTAGATGAGACCCAAGAAATCAGGCTCGTAAGAGGAGCAAAGGCCAAAGACTTTAAATACTTACAAACTCTTCCATGTCAGAAGAAATCCAAAGCTCAAGAGGAGGAGCGACATCAGTCGTTAGATCAGTTGTGGGAAGAAATCTAGACCATTGAATCCATGTCCAGACACCCAAGGGAGCACGCAGAGGAATAAATAGATCCCATCTGTAGGATCTGAGCACAAAGGATCGACAGTCGTCCAGTCAAGGTAAAGTGCATGGGCCTTAACCCTTTGTGTGCACAGGAGAGAAGACTTGTCGAAGTCCTGAAGTATCGAAGTAAATAGGAACCATCCATCGTCAAGGATGACAGGTGGCATAAGATACATAACTTCGGAGAAAGAGCACTTTGACCGTCTTATGGTCAAGGAGAAAGCGAAATCGTCGAGTAGCCAAAATAGATCGAGGTTGTTGTTCACGAGGAGACACACGTCGGAAGATCTGAGACTTAGCGGAATGTCACTTCGGAGGATTTCAAGTGTGGGGTGTGACAAACTCCCGAAGTCTCTGAAGGCCGAAGTAGATTACAACCATCCGTTGCGAGGAGTACATGGCAAGAGATCTAGAAGTTCGGAGGCATAACACTCTGAAAGGAAGTCGACGTAGGTGGAGAATGGATTGTCAGATCCAAAGGGACGCATGGTGGAAATCCATTTTCTTCGAGTCAAAGCACATCGGGAGGAACGAGTGCGGAGGAGTTTGAAACTCCCGAAGCCCAAATAGCCGAAGTGGATCGTGGCCGTCAGATCTAGAAGGAAACGCCTCAACATATTGTGTACTTCAGGTGGAAGTGCTCCAGGAGAAAAAGAAGGTGGAGAGTTGAAACTCCCGAAGTCGAAATAACCAAAGTGGATTGTAGCCATCAGATTTAGAAGGACACGCAACAGAGATCCGTCAACTTCAGGTGGAAGCATTTCGGGAGGAAGTGAAGGCGGAGAGTCTAAACTCCTAAAGCCCGAAGAGCCGAAGTCAATCATAGTCGTCGATCGGTGGGAGGACACGCGACGATAGATCATGGAATCCGGGTGAAAGTGCTCCGAGAAAAAGTGAGCGTAGAGGAGTTGAAACTCCCGAAGGCCGAAGTCCTGAAGTGGACGAGAGTCATTGATTTGAGGTGGATGTGTGGCACCATATCTAGAACTCCATGTACAGAATACTCCGGAGGAAAGAGGAGGATAAAAGTGTCGAAGTCTTGAAGTGGACCAGAGTCGTTGATTTGAGGACACGTGGCAGAATATCTTCCATTTCAGAAAAAAGTCACTCTGGGAGAAAAATGAGTGTGTTGAAAAAGAACTCTCAAAGTCCGGGGAGCTGGAGTTCATCTGAGCCGTTTGTTTGCTAAGGACAGGTGTCAACAGATCTTCCACTTCAAAAGATTCTCACTTCGAAGGAAGCAAGGGCAGAGAGTTTGAAACTCCCGAAGCCCAAAAAGCGAAGTTAATTGTAGTTGTTGATCAAGAGACACCATCGAGGTCACAAGATCGACGGTAGTGTTTAATTGTGGGGATAGAAAGTGATTGGGTTTTAAAAACCTTAGAGCGGTCCGTAATTGATACGTGGCGACTGGTAGTGAATTGCGGGGAGAAAAGCGGTGTGGTCTCAAACCACTCGAGGCTATCCCACAATCACGTGCTTACGTGAGGACATAGCTCGAGGCCACATGAAAGGAAAGGGGCCTAGTAGAAGGATCTAGCACCCGCGAATTAAAGTGTGCCAAGAGAACTAGAGAAAGGGCTCGTGGGTTTCACAGGACCTACGCCTTAGGAGAAAAGGGGGCATGTATAATTTGATTGGGGTTCAAGCAGGAGCCTGAAGAGTCGATCTGACTCCTTGATTTGAACGATCCTAAACCAGGAGTTCGAGCAACCCCAAAAATAAAAAGAGGGGTCTGCATCAAGTGTGTGGGATCACTAAGTGATGGTTGTAAGCCTAAGTTTGGTTGTTGTAATTATATCTTGAACAATAAGAATACCCGTAGATGTTTCCTCTTAAAAAGTTTTACCACTTAAATTTGTTTTATTCTTTGTGTGTGATTGCTATATTGTATCTTTCTGTGTTTAATTTGTTTAGTTTAGGCATAATTTGTTTAGTTTATGCTTCCACTTCCTAACACCTTCCAAGCACGAAGAGGAAAAGGAACTATGGGAACCCGCATCGCCAGCATAGACGAAAGGTGCCAGAACTCGCAAATCCAATCCCTTTTCGATGTACAATGACACGCCTTAGGGAGGCCATACCCACGCTCCCGAGAGAATCCATGGCATCGTTTCTCACTACCAAGATCCTGAACGTCTATCGGGGCTAGCTTTGTCTGCGTGAGGTCTGGATTAAATTGGCTATAATCGGTTTCGGGTTCTTCACCAACTGCCACCGATGAACATAGAAATTCATAAGTTGGTGATTAGCTTCTAACTGTTTGCATCAATTGAAATTTGGTGAATCGTTGCAATGCAACCCAACAATCCAAAAATAGAAAAAATTGACAGTTATAAGGGTGTTGATCCAGAATATCAAACTGTTTTTTGAAGGCTTCAATGTTATGCTGTAAAAGACTATAGAAAATATGAAGACCAAAGGCAGGAACCCAAATGCACCAACCAGTCCAACTATGTCTACACAAAATGGTAGCATTGTTGTAATCACAGTGGCCTTACGACTGAGTGTAACAACACTCTTGGTATAAGATTGCATAGAGAAAACCGTCCATTGTCGATCTCCCGATTTCCCCTCCAAAACTTTAAATGTAGGTTAAATGTAGGTTGTGAATAAACTTGAATCATTTTGACCGTGCGACAAAGAAGGAGCCCTAGCTCTGTCGCACAGACCACTATGAGAGAGGCACGAACTGCAAAATAGATGTGCAACTAGAAGTGCAAGCGATGCTTTATCCTGCATATATGGCACTGAATAATAACATTAACCTAGAAATCAGAAAATAACAAGGCAGGTCAAGACAGGTCATCTACTTAGAAAACAAGTGGGCAAGTGTAAGAATCTATGTGACCTTTACTCACATAATGTCATGTATTTAGAAATAGACATAGTTTAAACAAACACACCAGCAATGAGAAGTTTTATGTTATTCTTCTAATAGTTTTATTAAACAAACACACCAGCAATGAGAAGTTTTATGTTATTCTTCTGATAGTTTTGTTAAACAAACAAACCAGCAATGAGAAGTTTTATGCTATTCTTCTGATAGTTTTGTTTTATCAAGATTAACTCCCATCCAAGGAAATAGACAATTTAAACGTTGTTTTATGTTATTTGTGTGATGGATTTGTTTTATCAAGATTAATTTCCATCCAAGTAAACTTAGTCATTAGAATATTCTCGTCTAAGTGAACTTAGCAGTGAGATATTTACTTAAGTTGGATATTGTATATGTATATGGTTGGTTTTAAATGAAAATTTTTTATTCCTTACACAACTTTATCTCAAATTCTTCAAAATCTAACTATACTATCTCGATGAGTAAATGGGTTCTTGATTTCTTGGGAAATACAAGGTCAGTAGTGACATCCTATGCTTCCTTCACATCTTTACTTTGCATATTTGTAATTCGTACGATGCACATTAGGGCGTATTCATGTCGGTTTTTTCCTTTACTTTTACTCCTATAACCATTATGACTTATCATATTCCTCTTATAAAACCAATGTTTTTTTTTAAGAAAGAATTGTAACCATACTGCGAAGAGAATATTCAATTTCAAACTAAATATATTCATATATACAAAATTTCAATATTCTAGGCTATCCCATTATCTTATTAGAAACACTAGGCTATCCCATTATCTTATTAGAAACACGAAATCAACCCTCGTAAATAGCCAGGTTTGCATGGCAAGTTCCATGAGTGTCTTTATAACTATATCCTTATCCTCTTTTCCATGTTGCTAAACTTATATTTATGGTTTTCCAATTCAATTTCAAACTAAATATATTCATATATACAAAATTCCAATATTCTAAGCTATCCCATTATCTTATTAGAAACATGAAATCAACCCTCCTTGTAAATAGCTAGGTTTGCATGGCAAGTTCCATGAGTGTCTTTATAACTATATCCTTATCCTCTTTTCCATGTTATAAACTTATATTTATGGTTTTCCAATTTTTGAATCCCTAGATCAAAAGAAAATTTCACGACAAGCTCTCCATCAACTTTCTTCATTGCTATTTTCGGAGACATCCCTAGGAGTTCACGACAAGCTCTCCATCAACTTTCTTCATTGCTATTTTCGGAGACATCCCTAGGAGGGATTAGCCTTCCATGAATTTGCTCATCCCCTTACTCATGTTTGTAATGTAGGAATCTTTTGATTTTTTATCAACAAATACATTAATCATAATTAAATTAGTTTTTTTCATGACAAATATTAATAACTATTTTTAAACAACGAAAAATATTCAATAAATTATTAAGTCATGTACCTTTAACTTTAGAGGAAAAATGTACAAAAGAAAATAAAAGATGAGATAGGATGATAAAAAGCTTTCAAATTCATTCTCAAAGTATCATGAATCATCCCTCCAAATTAACAAATTGTTATGTTTCCATGTTTACATTACCATTAATTCACCATAAGAAACCATAATTAAGATTGACTTACCCTTATATATCTATATCTATATCTTGTATTAATATTTTTATTATGTAAATAAAAAAATCAACTCACATCAACCTTTTTAACTATTAAAACTTTAAATTTATATATTAATTAATAAATCATCCATAGATCACTATTCTTATTCTTATTAAGAATTTTGTTATATATTATTAATAAATCATCCATAAATCACTATCCATATTTTATTGAAGTTACATGAAAAACATAAAAAAAAATAGTTACTCACGATAAGCATCTATGCAAAACAACAACGCTTGGGATGACAAAGAGGCACAATAATCAAAGACGTCATTAACGTTTCGGCCAGTGAATGAATGTATTAAGGCATGTGCCATCAGCCAATCCGAATCGATATCAACTTTTTAAAAGTTAAACGAGGACCGACTGAACGATTAAACTTTTCGAAGCTTTGTTTCATTTGTGGGGTCGAAAGTCCAATTTGACTTCAAACAAATAAAATATAAAGAACACCCACAGGATTTTGATTTTCGCACCACCTTTAACAAAACTTTTCTGGTTTTACGTTCTTAATTATGTGAAATCCAAAACAAAACATTACATTAAACAATAACCTGAAGCTTTGTATAAGTACAAAGTAGCATCTTTTTGGTATTACCTGGGTTTCCCAACAATAGAGCGGGGACCTCATCTCCCATATTAAATCCTCACAACTCACATCTGGGAGTAACTCATGTAATTCGCTCCGACCAAAAACTGAGTAAGCTTTAAAAAAAACCTTCAAAGTCATCAAAACACGTTATCAAATATGTTTGTTTCTCCGTGCGATGGTCTTTAGAATAATCAAGATTTCACGTATAAAAAAGATTACGGTATGCCATTGACTAAACGACATCAATAAATCACGTAACGAACAATGAATCACAGAACGTAGTTACTGCCATGATATTGAGAAAAATCTTGGTTTCACAGATAAAAACGGTTATGCCATTGACCAAACGATAAGAAGGAATCGACCAATGTTCAACTACAATTCCCGATGAATACATGTTGTATATAATTCATAATAATGCATGTACTACAGTCATGAGAGCTGATGCTTAAATATGAGATTTTGTCGTATAGTTCCTCTGTAATAGAATTCTATACATGTTGAATAGAATTCTGAATAATAAATGTAGTATAGAAACGTTGAGATGTTACTTCAATATGAGATTTGATCATATAGTTGTCTCTATAAACGAAGACCGCCATTTTCTTTGGATGATTCGTAGTGGAATATTGGTTTATTCGCACTCGTCTTTTATTGGGTTGACATGGGTTGACTATTGGTTTATGACAATAGTCAACCATGCATACAACCATCATTTTCTTATGCAATGTACTCTCTTGCACTCACATTGTCCTTTGCATTGTCCTCTACCTCTACGGGTATGCTCGTATATATAATATATATCACTCAGTTACACAAACTGTTCATGAATAGATCATATAGTTATACGAATAGTTTATAAGTAGATTTCATGCATGCACATGTGCATGGGCATCTGCATGTGTGCTCATGAATAGATCACATAGTTATACGAATAGTTCATAAGTAGATTGCATGCATGCGCATGTACATGTGCATCTGCATGTGCATTTGCATTTGCATGTGACCACATAGGAAAATTTGTTGGCAAGTTTCCAACAATCTCCACCTTGACAACAATTTACCTAGTATATCATGCCCTTAATTAATTCATCCATCACCTTTCCTTCAAGAGAAGCCAAACACCATCACAGCTCCACAACTTCTCTAACAATACCGTTACTGAACATGCCTACACGATTCACTCTAGCATGGACCATTCTGTTTCCATCAGTACCCTGTCTAATAGACCGATATGCTTGTCCAAATTTCATGAATCATAACCACAGACCAAATGATTGCAACCACTGTATGTGATACTTGTGCTTTTGTGTTTGAAGCACCCATTTCCATGTTCCTGACCTTGTTTTTCCATGTGTCTACTGACAACATCAACTGCATGTGAAATGTTGACCATTTCTCCATCACAATCATCAAACTTCCTACTAGCATATAATACTCGAGACATATAACCCTTTTCTTCTTTATCAATTAGGACATAAATCTGAAGAGAAATTGCAATGGAAATCCAAAGAGATTTTACCAGTTTCACATTATTCATCCTGAATTTTCTGAGTATATTCACCACATACTTTTGTTGTGATAACCAAGCTTACCATATTTCCTGTCTCTGTCTATTTCCATGCCCAATATTTATTTTTCTACTCCCGGATCCTTCATAAAAAACGTCCTAACCAACTGAGCCAACCTGTTGACCTCAACCATGCTTGTGCTTGCAACAATTTCGAGTTTGCAAACAAATCTCCTGTTGCGATTATGAACTAACTGGTATGGTTGTTCCATATACATCCCCTTATAAAAGGAGATTCATCAAACAATACATCTATGTCCATGATGATTATGTGTGTAGTAGGATCCCACAGTCTCCACCCCTTAACATCATCACCATATCAAAGATTGACTTGTTTGATCCGGGTCCTACTTAGAAAGATGATAAAAAACCGTAAGCATCACAACCAAATAATTTCACATTTGAGTAATTACGAGATGACCTGTGCATACATATGCCTGAATCTTCATGTCTTTTGCAACCGATGGTGACCGAGTTACAAGATAGCACAACCGCTTTTGTCCACAACTACTGTTGCAACTTGGCATTATTAAACATGCCTATTTGATCCCAACTTCCTTGCAATACTTTCCAAGTTCCATGGATATGAACTTACCTTCATCATATATTCTCAAACACTTGATTGACTTGCCAACACATCAACCTTTCTACAGACCCACCTTTCTAAACTACACACACTGCTCCACCTCGAACTTTGCATTCGAACAACTTTGACCAAATTCGGTCAAACTGGCCAAGTAAGCCTTCACCACTTACCTCCAAGCCCACTTACAATGGAGTTTACTAAGCTTTTTATAGGCTTCATTACGTGCAAATCCATGGACACAATACCACGAGATACCCAAAACACATGGACCCAAAAAACCACGTGCTTTGACCTAAAAACAAATTTAACTCATTAACTCTTTCACCGAGCTAAGGCTAACTCAACATACATTCCTCCCCCCCACATATTCAATCCACCTAAATCTATGTTTAGACTTTTCATAGGTGGCATCATGAACCAGGGGTATGCATGCATATGCCCATTTACATGCAATCAATAATTTCCACAAATCCAAAGTAAATACTTTTATTATTATTATTATTGTTTCACGGTGACTCAACCATCACCGCCCTACACCTTCTATGAGAACACAGGTGGAGAAGAAACACAACAGATAGACAAGACTTCATCGACCATACTTGTAGTTGAATTTTCTTCTATTGTGGAGTCCTCTTTGGATACTTGTTATATTTTCGAACAATCCTTCTTGAGATGCCGGGATTTTCCACAAAACCAACATTTTTCCTTATCCTTAATGTCTTTTGACTTAGACCTGGTTGTACCTTTTTTATCTTGCCCTCCTTCTGTAGATCGACCTCTAGCCACCATTGCTTCTGTTGTTGAGGTTTCTTTACTGGATGTTTTCCTGATCTCCTTAGACAATAAAGCTCCCACAACAATGTCATAATCAATGGCATATGTTGTGTTAAACCACACAATTGTGACCATATGATCCCAAGACTCAGGCAACGAACATAGTAACCGCCTTGTCCTCATCTTCGAACTTTACTTCCATAGTAGTTAATTGACAAATGAGAGTATTGAAAACATTCAAGTGATTAACAATTTTCGTACCTTCTTTCATTGACAAGCTGTACAACTCCCTCTTCAAGAAGATTCTATTTGACAAGTTCTTTGTTATATACAGAGTTTGGTCCACAAACCTGCTGTTGTCGATTCTTCAACAATGTTAAACAACACCTCATCTGTCAGACACAAACGAATAATGTTGAGGGCTTTTGCATCTAGATCATCCAAGTCCTCATCTATCATGTTTCACCATTTAATAAAAGCACTCTAAAAATCACTCCTTATAAAACTAATATTTTTTAAATATGAAAGAATAATAATATAAACCTCAAAATATTTAATCAATTTTTTTTTTTTTTAAACAATATTTTATATCTTAAAAAAACCTTTTTACTATCCTCACTTTTTATTAAAAAAAATTGATTTTTAAACATCCACCAACTTGAATTGTTAATACTTTCAAAATTCAATTTTGAAAGCCCACATAGGATGGCATTAAAGCTCACTACCCTCTCATGCATAATAAGACAAAGTGGATCCTCGACCTTTTTATGAATAAAATATTTAATAAAGTCTTGATCCTCCACCTCACCTTGTAAACTTCATACCAAACGAATACTTTCAAACCATGAAAAACAAATTTCTTAAATATCCGCGCTGGTTTGAGATCAACTCTGGTGCACAAACTGGGTGCGTCAATTTTACGAAAATTGGTTAAACATAAGTGTGAGAGTGTAGGTGGGCTTTTACATTGTTTAGGGAGTGTTGATGACTTGCTACTCACTCAATCTCAATTTTTTTTTTTATGTTTACATGAGATTTGCATACAATTCGTTTTGGCTTAACTGTAACACCTACTCAATTCATCTTGGCTCTGATACCACTTTTTGAGGAGGAGAAACAAAACAAAGTATTTATAACAGAGCATAAACGAGCTGGATTAAATATGTATCAAATCAAGAACATCAAACACACAAAGACACAGTGATATGTCAAAACCCAAATTAGGAAAAAATCATTGGCAATGATTATCGGTTGCATACAACCATCCTCTCCTTATGCAATGTACTTGTTTGCACTCACATTGTCCTCACTTTGTCCTCTACCTCTATGGATATACTCGTATATATAACATCTATCAGTGAATTATACATAACATCTATCAGTGAATTATACAGATTATCATGAATAGATCAGATAGTTACACAAACAGTTCATAAGTAGATTGCATATGATAATTTGTTGACATATTTTAGAAAAAAAAAACACGAAGCGGACATTGCTGGGAGAACAATGTGCATAACCAGTGGACATAGAAGACAAAACATTACATTTAACAAATACCTGAAGCTCTATGTAAGTATAAAGTAGCATCTTTTTGGTCTTGTCTCGCTTTCCCAACAATGGAGCGGGGACCTC